>JAKSZP010005597.1:0-99456 GCA_022478985.1 Massospora cicadina
GTACCCAGCTCTAATAAGTTCATGGGCTTCTGTTGTAAATCAATCAGTGAACTCAATAAGAGTCTCATTTTGATGGAATCCGATTGTTAAGAATTTTGCTTTCCATTGCGACATTTTTGAGTTTCCCCCAAACAAGCGGTGTACAGTGTCCTTTACATCCTTATAGGAGACGGAACTACTTGGGAGGTAACAGGTGACCTGATTGGCACTTCCTACATCCAGGGCAGATATTAGCAACTTAGCCTTCCATTTATCAGAGGCCCCTTCCATGGCAAACTCAAATCATTAAAAGATTAATGGATGTTCCCACTACGGTCAAATGGGGGTATCTTTTTAATATTAATTTCCTCCTTTCATTTGTGGTTGTTAGGTCCGCACTTAGGAACAGAACGAGACCCAAAAGCAGATTCTTGATAAAGAGTGGGATTAGTGGAAGTTGGGATATTCATCACTTCAGGGGTAGCATGACCGTCGGTTGTAGGTGGTACAGCCATTACTGGAGGTAAGTGGTGTTCTAACTCATATGAATATCCAAAGCGATTATCATGAGTGTCGTAGCTATGACCAGCGCTGTTTTCTCCTATGTAGGATGCTTTTTCTTGATAGTCATCATCTTCCCAGTATGATGACTGAGAAGGAGTAGAGAATCATTGTTCTGAATATTGCAGCCGCTGGGTGGTATCATTCAGTCATTCAGCAAGTTCTTTGTTTTTTTGTCCCAAGATTGCATTTGACTAAATGTACTATCAAGTTGATGCATGACCGCGTTATATTCTTGAAGGAGTTCATCTTGGTGTTTGAGTACCGCACCCAAGGTAACTTTGATTTCCTCATATGAAGCTGATATGGGGTTCCAGGAAGATTCCATAATGACATGACTTGGGTAAGGCATAGTTGGTGACTGGAGTTCTGGAGTGTAGGGTGGTTGATCAATCAGGCCCCCTGTAGTGAGCACCACTGTTGTAATTTTGGATGGTATCGCTAGGATCTGTTGGCTATTCGCACAGGTTGAGCCCTCTGAGCAACGGACAGACAATGTGGGGATCATCAGTCCTTCAGACGCACTTGAAAATATATAAAATTGGAGCAATTGCACCAACCAGTTCTTTTATTTATTTTTTAGATACAGCATCTTTCGCTGTCCTGTCTCATCTGCCCTCAAAACCTACCTCTCTCAATTGCCCATTTTGCTTATATACATCAGCTTCAGGCAATACTATTTCTAATTTCTTGGGTTATTCTATTCCGCCAATTTTCCTCAAATTTGGCTTGTTATTCTTAATCTGCTGTCGCCCTATTTGTAGGCGATTTACTTCATATTTTTCAAATATCAACATCACCTTATCGCCTTATATATAGAGGCAATCCAATAAACTTATTATATCCAATAAGACCCATTATATCCCAATATCGCCTCATCTCAAGGTAATCAAATATTTGTAACTGATACTGAATTCACTGGATTTTGCCTGGATGTCCCAAGACTATAGTCCAGTCATATCAAAATCGCAACACCCACAAATTGGGTTACATGATTTCAAATCCTTTACGGGCAACTAAACCAATAGCCATCAGTCAGATTACTTTGACCACAAAGCGGACCATGGGGCATCCATCAGACTGTAATCCCCCAGCCATGCCCAGGTCCATTCAAGCACCTACACGGGGACCACTCCCACTTTAGATGGGGTGGGGGTCCCCCAAGGTGAAATATTTTTAAGAAACAGGGATTGGCTGCAATTTACTAAATTGTTACCCCATTGGGTACTCCTTAGCCAAACATAATTTCCCATCCATCGCTCATCTAAAGTGAAGCGAGTTTTCTGAGCTTTGATAGGCTAAATCAAATATTACCTAATTTGTAATTCCCCAAGCTATCCAAACGTTGTGCCTTGACATTTTATATACTATTATTGATTTATCAAGGACTCATTACTTTTTACCCCCATGCTGCGCCAAATAAAAATCTATAAATTTAAACCTTTTCAGTTTTATTTATATCTATTATTTTTCAGATAAGTGGTGAGAGAAGCCCTCCTCTTATATTGTTAGTCTAGAGGTAATAAGCACCAGCGAGCCTTTTTTAAAACAAAAAATCCAATAAATGGTGCTCACTACAGGGGAGCCTGTACACCACAAAAACCACTAAAGCGATGGAAATGAATCCTCAGCTAGCCTCCATTGAACTCCAGCTATCTAGTGCTCTGTCTCGCCTTAAACTGCCTAAGCAGCACTTACTACAATGCCCTATTATAAGAAACCCCCACTGCAAGACAAGTTCATACCTTGCGAGGGCAGTATTGCCTCCTTCCTTTATGTTTTTGGATCCACGATGGATGGAGCAAATGACTGGAAAAAAAGTGATACATTCTTACTTGCTTAAATTGAATAGCACAAGAAATAATGGTCTCCACCATGGTCAACCTCAGCACTTGGGCAGAGATTAAGCAAGCGCTTCATGATGCTTTTAGTTCTAAGCAAAGTTTGCAGCGACAAAAACAGGCCTTCATGTGCCTTAGTTTGCAATAGGGAGAAACAAACACCTCGCTTATTAAGCGCTTCTATAATAAAGTTAGCCTTTGTTTCTTGCCCATATGCTCCCTCTCATTGATGCAATTGTGGCTATCTTGGATGGCTTGGCTTCTTATCCATCTTTGGCGATGCATCTCTCTTCTGTATAGCGCTCTTTTAAAACTGTATGGGATATCAAGGAGGCTTTAATAGTAATTGCAGATATATATGAGCTTAACCCTACATAAGGAGCTATGAGCCAAGTGTCTACGCCGACCAATTTAGCATCTACTACGACTATTTCCTTCTGGAAACCTGCTCCTATGGGGTATCAATCACCCACCGCTTCCTTTTCTCATAACAATAAACAAATGGTAATGGCAGTAATGGGGCAGTACTCACCTTCGTCTTCAGTCCAAAGACTTAGCTGATGAAAGCCGTCGTCCCTTTGCCTTGCTTATCTTCTTCTTCAGAGCGGCTTTTCAAGTGATTACAAAACTGGCTTCTAAGCCCAAACCCTTTCTCAGGTCCCAATCGCTCCCACTAACAATGGGTTAAATGATCAGTTCACAAAAGCTACAACGCCTGTTTCACAGAAGCACAAAGCCACTGAACGACTCAAAGCTGTTGAAGTTAAAGCATCCACCTCCACGGTGCTATCCCCTTCAATCTCTCATTCAGCTAACTCTAGTCTGAAACCTGTCTATCTAAGGCAGCAAAAAAACCCTACTTTGAAGGTCGAAACTTGAGCTGTGGTAGTTCCAACGCCTCCCCAAAAAGTTAATAAGGTGGAGGAACAACCCCAGGACCTATCATCCCATAAGGGTAGTCCTAAAAATACCCCACCTCCTATGGGCTCATTGACCTGCATTGATAACCCCTCTTATGACGAGTCTGAGAGGTTGAAGATGTTGGTCATTACGTTTTAGGAGCCCCAGGTGAAGTGGAGGTACCTGTTTGATTGAGCCCAGAGTGAGTGAATTAGGCTAAGATCCCTCGTCAAACTTATCTGTGGCAAGTGATAAGGGGTATCGAGATTATTGACACTGCCAGTGATGCTGATCAGATCATTGCCACATTTCTCAGATCTGCCCAGTGCATTCATAACCCGCAGACTATCCAGGAGAAATTCCTGAAATGCCAAACGACTACTCTTCCACTCTTTATATAAAAGAGGTCCTTTCTCTTCCCCCCTCCTTGGGTGGCACTTTAACTAAAGTGGAGGTTGTCATTAATGGCGTGCAGATTAAAGCTATCCTTGGCACTGGGTCCCATGTGAACGTTGTCAACCAAACTCATTAAGAAAATAAAGCCTGCCCCTGACCTCAAATACACTCAAGAGTTTGGAACTGCAGGTCCAAACAATACCTGTACCATTGGGACGTACTCTTCACTGCCCATTCATTTTGGGAAGCTTCTCTTGTCAGCTCCAGAAGTGGTTTTATCCAATAATACCTACGATTTACTCATTGGAACCCAGTTCATGCTCGAATATGAAGAAGTTATTAACTTGAAGCAGGGGTATCTCTCCTTGCTTAACTACGAGGTCCCCTAATAATGACCAATATAAAGATTAACAAAAAAGACTATGCTTGCATCGTTGAGTTTCACTCTTCCGCCTTAACACTACATTACACCACGGCAGGATGACAAACAAAATGTTGCCTCCATCAGTGGACGCCCTCAAAGGTATCCCTTTCAATGCTTCAGATGAGGTATTAATTAAAGCGGGTAAACAAAGGGTAGTTTGCACTAATATTACCCTACAAATCCCTCAAAACTTCTTATTGCACCTAACTAGCATTTGTGGTTTAGTCCATAGCCCAGAGTTTTTCTGGGCGTAATGGACCCTGCCTATCAACGACCTATCAACCTTCTGCTAGGAAATTTCACCAAGAAGGATATGGTTGTAGAAAAGCATCAAGGGATTAGATAAAATATGCTTATTCCCCTTGGGGAAATAAAGCAAGTTCACTGTATTGGATCTATGGTGGATATGGGGTTACCCGCCGACTGATTGTTATGTAACCTAATGTTTGGATTTTGCCCATATTCCCAGCTGACTAGACTACCAGGGATCGCTATGGGATAATTCCCTAATGTAAAGTGAATTGGATATCAGTTGACCCTGATTTTGGGGTAACAATGTTTAGGGATCTTAGCCTATTCGCCTGGGTCAGATCCATCAGGAATCAATCTGGGTGAATGCTTAAGATCTCATAGGGCAAAGTTGCCAATGAAATGGGGGCATATGATAGTTGATCAACTATCAGGTGTACCAATTTGGATCAGTTGGGTTTCATCACCAACAGATTGGGAATTTAAGGATCAAGTTGTGAGGCGAGTGATGCCACCTGCAACTAGTGAATTAATTAGTTGGTTCACGACCTTCCTCAATGGGTAACAAGTCCTATTACCTAAGCAGGTTGCTTAACAAATATGGCTGGTTTGCTTGGATCAAGAGGAAAACGTTAGGTACATGGTTTCTGATTTTTTCCATTTTAGGTCTCAAGTATGTCCAATGATGGAATCCTAGCCAGGATGGAGAAGACCATCGCTGCCAAGACGAGGAAGGGTGATTCAATGGCAATGGCTGCTGTTTCATTGAGGAGGTGCAAACTGAGGTTTGGCCCGAATTCTATTAGAAAATTCCTAAAGAATTCACTACTAAAAACAGTAATTATCAGATCAATTACCAGAGTATGATCTTAATATACTTTATCAAAATCCATTTTGAGTTCTATTCTTTATCAAAGAAAATTTTATTGTGTGCTCCAATTGTGAAACTCTTTATGATAAAAGTAAGGATCTTAGTGGGGATCCATAGAGAAGCTAAATTGAATTGGGGATTGTTGCCAATCATGTGTCAACAAAGAGAAACTGTAAACAGGGATCTGAGCATAGATCGAGTTATATGGTACCAGGGAATACATCCTATTTAAGACATCATAAGTATTTTGAGAGGAAATACTAGCCAAGCGTTGAGCCAAAAACTAGTACTTTACCTCAACTAAAGATAATAGTCTATATGCTATTATCAACGATTATATTTCACTATCAAACAACACGGAAAATTGCACAACAAACGAACCTGTGCAGTTAATACATTTAAGGGGTTATTAACTGAAAATAATCAGAAAACCTATAGATTTAAACAATTGGTACTCACTACAGGGGTGTAGCTGAGTAGAAGATATTAGAACTTGATGTCATATAAAGAGGAAATAAGAAATCTATGGATGGAGTTGGCAACAATTAACAGGAATGCCTTGAACTCAGAGGATCATCAAGAATATGCTGCCTTGGAGGAAAGAGTCGCCAAGATGGAGGAAGTGGTTGATAATGTCACGAGTTGTGTAAATGAGTTACTTGGAAAAGTAACGTCATTTAAGAAGAAAGAAAGGGACTTAGTTCAGGAAGTCTTATTTCTGAAAACGGAGCGTGAAGAAGATTGTGTTAATTTAAGAGCATTCAGCACACATATCAAGTGGCTAATTAAACAGGCCGATGAGTTGAAAACTCACAAATGCAAATGTGAGCCATATGCATCAACTGATGCCAAAGAAAGAACTCCCTGGATGCTAGTTGGAAAGGCAACTACCCCAAGAAACATGCCACCTGCTTTTACTGCTATTTTGGAGATGACGCCCAAAATTACTTCCAAGTGAGCTGATTAGCTGAACCAAGAGAGGTGGATAGAGAAAATTTGGAGAAATTTAAAGTGACACCAAAATTGCCAACTTTCCATCAGGATAACACCCCAGAGTTTTTCTGATTATTTTGATATGGCAAATAATGGATATGGCAATTGTCAAAAGGCATTAATGGTGATGAATTTCCTAAATACTGGTTGTCAAAACCTAGTGTTGCCCCATCTAGAGGGGACAGCTGGCCATATGCAGAGGACAAAGTGGCCATTATGAAGGAATTTTGAAGTCAGATGCGTATGTTGAAGTGCAAATAAGAGTTTATTGGCATAAAATTCTATAAAGATAAATCCTTAGCAAGCTTCACTGATCATTTTTACCAGGAATCGCAAATCCTGATTGGAACAAAAGTGCTGGGTGATTTTGATGCCCGAATTGCACTACAAGTGGCCCTTCAGTTATACCGTAATTTGCATCAGATGATGTATTTCATGTTCACAATGAAAAATTACCACCTCTCAGATGGTAGACAATTTGAAAATCTTAGGAGTTGCCTTTGATGCCCCAAATAGAAGTTTCAAATTAAATCCAGTATGAAATTTGAATCCCATGAAGGGGAACAGAGGTGCTAAGGAGATGGATAATTGAACTGTGACAGGTAATAAGCCCAAAGACACTAAACTATTAATAAGAAGTAGAAAGTCTGTTACCAGTGTGGGGGAAAGGGACATTTTGACGTGCACTGCAAGAAACCTAAAAATCAAATTAACGTGATCCAAGCAAAAGAGTCTGCAACCGCAAAAAAGTTAGGAAAAGGGCCTGCGGCCTAGACAGGGAAAGTCTAGAGCTGTGGAGAAGCCTTTTCCTCCTAATATTATGCATTATAAAATTGACATCAGTGATCTGTTTGTGGATGAAGACATGCAGGATCAGCTGTATCAAGTAGTTAATTTGGACGTGAATGTGGTAACAAGATTCAGGGAAAAGGAGATCAACCCCAAGTTAGTTAAGGAGTTGCTCGGCTGTATGCCTGAGAACTAGCAGACAAGATTAAAGCTGCAGATAATCCTGAAAAATTGACCAAAGTTCGATTAAATGAGTCAAACCTGTCTCTCTTCAGCGCAATCAAGGAAACATTCCCTGAATTATCAGCGCAAATCATTCACACTCTTAATTTGGCTAATAATGCCGCTATACACTCAGTAAATAAAATCTTACAATACACAAAGTGTACATATATAGATATACTAGTAATTTGAGTATGGGCGAGGGTAATTGTTGACAGTGGAGCTCCCATTAATATTGTCTCGACCAAGTTGGTGAAAAGGATGAAGATCTCACTTGACTTGGAACACAAGAAAGAGTATGGGACAGCTGGGCTGAATACCACCATCGCATGTAGAGTATATAGCGCTCTACCACTTTATTCAAATCCTTGGTGGTGTCTGCTCCAATGATAATTTTGGCCAGCCAAAACAACGATACTCTGATCAGGACGGAATTTTTATGAAAGTACGGAGTTAAATGTAACTTTGAGGAGAATAAGTTGACCATATTGGGTCAGTCGTTACCATTGGTCTATCAGAAGGGTGGGGAAGGTCCACTGAGTAGGAGAAATAACTTCATCAACTTGATAGACCTTGACAGCATTGTCCCAATTCAACACCAACTAGCTGGATGGAAACGACGAGAGATGCTGAAAGAAATCATAGAAAATTGGGGAATTCCACTGAGGATCAGGAATGTAAAAACCATAACGCTGGGATCACAAATAATAGTTGACATGGGGTTGATATTAGATAGATAAGAACTGCTGTATGGGGAGGTCAGAAGCCCCTGGAAGAAGTCCAGAGTTAAGCCTTGGATGGCTCTAAGATTATAATACCAGGCCATGAAGAAATTCGAGTTCTCCTGGAAAATTTAAGTGAAAAATTGTGAAGATTAAGAAAAATCAGATCATCACGTTAGTTCACCTAATCCTGATGGCTAAACTGAGGAAATTCCACGATTTTGGGTCCCTCAATGAAATGGGATTACCAGCCAGGGTAACCAAGAGTATCAATATAATGGTTGATTGAATGCAACTTGTTGATATGATAGAAGAACAGCAAGAGGAGGTGCTCAAATTGTTCAAAAAATATTGCAAAGTATTTGCCTAGGATGACAACGATTTTGGGTATGTGAGATGTTATCCACAAGGTCAATACTGGGAAAAATTTGCCAAATTAGGATGAGACCAATTCAACAATCAAAGGTGGCCAAAGTGGGAGTGGAGAAAGAAATCAGCAAAATAGTGAAGCATGGACTTCTAGTTCCATGGTCAAGTCCCTGGGTGAGCCCAATTCTTATTGTGAAGAAAAAGGATGGCTCTAATTGGGTGGTAATCAATTTTTTGGAAGCTGAAAAAGATTACGAAAAAGAATTCATACCCACTACCAAGAATTGACAATGCACTAGATCGATTGGGAGAAGTGAAGTATTTCTCCACAATGGATCTAATGTTGGAATATTGGAAAATCGATTTGTCAAGAGAAGAGCGAGAAAAATGTGCGATTATTACCACGCAGTGGCTATATCAACCAAAAAGGATGCCCCAGGGTCTGTGTAATGCACCTGTGACGTTCCAGAGGGCCATGGATGCAATAGTAAATGACTTGAAGTTGTTATGCGTCCTGGTGTACTTGGACAATATCAATGTTTTTAGTAGGACGTTTACTGACCAATTGCACCACTTGGAGGAAGTTTTAAGAGACTATCCCCGGCCAACCTGAAGATTAAGCCAAGGAAGTGTCACTTCTTCAAGAAAGAGTTGGAATACTTGGGATTCGTGATCAACTCTAGATTACTGCAGCTGCAAGCCCAGAAATTGAAGCCATATAGTGAATGGCTAAACCAAAGAGTGTCTGAGATATCCAAGTTCTCCTTGAAATGCTCAGATACTATAGAAAATTTATTCAGGATTTTGCCAGAATTGCCAAGCCCTTATTCCATCTGTTGAAGGATCAAAGAAAGGATTCGTTTGAAATGAATAAGCACAGAAATTCTTTGATGAGTTACGTCAGTACTTGATAGATTGTCCAATTTTGAAATATCTGAATTTTGATTGAGAATTTATTATATAGGCTGATGCTTTTTTGGCGGCGATCAGTGCCATATTGAACCAAGTAAATGAACTTGGGGATCATCCAGTGGCATATGTGAGCCAGACAATCTCAGCTGCTGAGAGGAACTATACCACAACTGAGTGTGAGTGCCTTGCAGTCATTTACGCCTGTTAACAGTTTTGGGTGTATATCCATGGAACGCACTTCAAAGTGGTGATGGACCACTACTTGTTGCGTTGGCTTCACAATTTATGAGAATCAGAAGGATGACTGGCCTGATTAGCAATAAAGCTATAGGCTTATAATTATGAGATAGTCCACGAGCTGGGACTTCTCATCAAGTGCTGATGGCTTATTGTGGTTACCAATGGTCCAGGTGGTATAAAAGAAGGCGGATAAGCTATTCCAAAGAATGATCAACGGAGAAATCAGGAATGAGCCCTGAGAAATCCAAGGTGTGCTTCGAAAAGTGATGGAAATCACTGATTTCATGGATGTACAAGTTTTCAAGAGGTTCAATGGGAAGCAATAACTGTTCCCAAAGCTGTTGGAAAAATTGGCTATCATTCAAGCTGCTCATAAGGTTGTTGGGCATGGAGGCCTGAGAAAAATGACAGACCATATTTGCTAGTACTACTACTGGAAGCTAATCAACTGTGATGTCGTGGACTATCTTTCTTGCTGTGTGGAGTGCCAGTTGCACAAGCCACATAAGGATATGACTGGATACTGACTAGTCCGCCCTGAATTAGCTTGTCATATGGTATCCATTGATGTGATGGGACTGCTGATGATGAGCACTGGGGAGTCAAGTACATAACAATTGCGATTAATCATCTGTTGATATGGGTCAAGATGAAGGCTCTGGAAAAATTAGACACTACCAGCACTGCAAAGTTCACCTAGATCAAGTATTGTACTCACATGGATGCCCGCAGGTCCTTCTGAGCAACAATGGAACGAATTTCACATCTCATCTGATCTCAAGATTCAATAAAATAATGAAAATCTAAGGAGTCATGTAGGTACCCTACAGGCCAGAGAAGAAAAGATTGATAGAACAAGTAATGGGACTCTGGCTGCGACGCTGAGGAAGCTGGTCGCAGGAATAACTTCCACGTGGGGAATGTACCTGAGTTTGGTGACGTTTGCCTATAATATCAGTCATCATATGGTAACAGGAAAAATGCCATTTGAGTTGCTATATGTGAGGAAGGCCGCGTTGCCACCAATTTTATATTTGGTGGCGGAACCAACATTGGGGATGAGTGCTGAGCAGTACCTGAACTGATTGACATATATCCTGATCGAAATACAATTGCAAGCATTTGATACTACTTTGAAGAAAAGGATTTGAGCAATAAAATGACAGACAATAATAACTGATCAGCCTTACAATAATACTGAATAGGCAAAAGAGTTGCCTATTGCAATATACATAGTTTTTGAAGAAGAAACAAATTGGATGCATTGTCACCAGGTCCATTCAAGATTATTTCCAAGATGGTGATGGATGCTTAGTCCATCAAGAACCTCTTGGATGGAAGGATATTAAATCAAGTCCATGCTAAGTATTTAAAGCAATAAATCAATGAAACAAATAATAAAAAAAGAGTTCCAGAAGGACTGCTGAACTATAAATTGGTTATGTCCTAATGATTTGGTTAAGTCTGAAAAAGGGACCACTGAACCAAACTAGATGGTTAAGTTTTAAAAAGTAAGACCTTTGAATTATAGAACAATGGTAGGTCTAAGTATCCTAGGATCCAGTTTGGGGGAATAAAATAAAAATATGGAGCGCTGAACCAAAAAAAGGTCAAGTCCTATGGAATAAAAGAAGAAAGAAATTAAAGATTGATAAAAATTTTGGAAAAAATATTAAAAAATGCATAGAAAAACTGATATATTTTATAATTTTATTTTTTTAATTTTTATCCTCAATTTGGGATGAATTCGCCTAGTCACCTCTTGGGGGAGGAAGGATGGATTGAGGTAGGAGTAAATAACCCATCTAAATCTATTTGAGATCAGACGCTAGTGAGGGCTAGACCTACATGAGACCAAGTTTGTTGAGCGGATGCATATCTCTGTGAAAAAGTGAATAGGGGAAGAGAAATTGAAATGTCAGTTGAGTTCAGAACTGTGGACAAAGCCCAAATGACTTGGGCACTTAATTCTGCATAGGGGAGTTTGAAATGTATGATGTTGCTGAGGGCTAGTTTGGTGGCCAAGACAGCTGGCTTGTAACATTGACCAAGTCAGAAAGTAACTCCAGAAGCAAGTCTGATCTGGCGAGAAACAATTGATCAATAGTGGAGAGCATTACTTCAGGAGGTTTGATGATGATGGTAGGAGAATCTGAGAATGGAGCTGAATTTAGGAGAGTTTTGAAATCTAACTCAGGAATTGATGGCAGAGGAAGGATTGGTTGTGAGTCATTTTTGATAATTTTAACCTGGTTTTGTCAGGGGATGGTTGCCATTTCTGGTAATTCCACAGAATGACTGACTACTGATAATTGACTAGGAATAAAATCCTGGAAAAACCATAGAAAAGGTTCTGGCGCACAGATTGACTCATCATCTGGAAGAGGTGAGGTCTTTATCTGACATACTATTAAGCAATTGTTAGTACCGAGACTCTGAATTTGACATATCAGTTGGACAAAAGTGGGTATGTTGCCTAATATGATAGTTAAGATTATGCACTCTGAATTCAATTAAGCTCTAATTTTGGAAAACCAATCTCAAAAATTAATGGGATAAGCTCTCCAGAGAAGAATTATGAATGATATGAGCCAAGAGATTATTATGAGAAGATAACAAGGGCGAACATAAATGAGCATACTTAATTGCACCGCAAAATGAACATTGATGGCAAAAATCTCCTGTTGAGGATGAGAAAGTAAAAAGGAAATTGAGGATGCCAGACTAAGAATCCTGAATATTACAGTGGGTCATATGCCCTGATGGAGGGTAAACTGGATCTTGTATTAATATTATCACAAGTAAATTAATCAGCCCGGCACAACAGAAGATCATGGGAACTGTGCTCTGAGTAGGTGGTAGCTGGAGGAAGAGGAAGAGAGCCAGATGCCGAAGGTTGTCTTAAGCAGCGTTGAGTACTGATTGATTTTACTCCACTTATACAGTTGAAGTATTCAATCGAGTATCTGAAGCGGTGTTCTACTGCCCCATTCCTTTTCTCACTGGAAATCTATGCAGGAGGGGGGATGTGTTTGTATTTTTGCCCATATTCCCAGATGACTAGATTACCAAGGATCGCTAGGGGATAATTTTTTAATGCAAAGTGAATTGGATATCAGTTGACCCTGATTTCAGGGCAACAACGTTTGGAATTTTAGGTTATTTTCCTGGGTCAGATCTGTCAGGGATTGATCCAGATGAGTGCTTAAGATCTCATTGGGCAGAGTTGCCGACAAAATAGGAGCATCTGATAGTTTACAAATTTCAGGTGCACCAAGTGGAATTGGTTAGGTTTCATCCCCACCAATTGGGAATTTAAGGATCAAGTTGCTAGGTGAGTGATTACACCTGCAACTAATGAATCAATCGGTTGGTTCATAACCTGCTAGATGGGTAACAAGTTTTATTACCTAAGTAGATCGCTTGCCAAAGATGGTTGGTTTGCTTGGATTAAGAGGAAAACGTTAGGGATACGTTTTCTGACTCTTTTCTTTTAGTTCTCAAGGATGTTTAATGACGGAATCCTAATCAGGATGGGGAAGACCATCACTGCTGATATGAGGATGGGTAATTAAATGAAAAAACGGCTGTCGTTTCATTGAGGAGGTGCAAACTGAGGGTTGGGCGCCGAATTCTATTAGAAAATTCCATATTGAATTCACTAATAAAAAACAGTAATTACCAGATTAATTACCAGAGTATTATCTTAATATACTTTTTCAGAATCCATTTCAAGCTCTATTCTTTCTCAAGGAAATTATTGCTGTGTGCTCTAATTGGGAGACTCTTTAGGATAAAGAGCAAGGATCTGAGCGTGGATCCAGAGAAGAAGTTTAATTGAATTGGGGATTGCTGCCAACCATGTGTCAACAAAGAAACTGTAAACAGGGATTTGAGCATAGATCGAGTTATGTGGTACCAGGGAACAAATCCCTATTCAGGACATCATAAGTGCTTTGAGAGGAAATACCAGACAAGCGTTATGCCAAATTCTAGTACTTTACCTCAACTATGGATAATAGTCTCCATACTATTATCAATTTTTGTTATTATCACAAACAACTCAGAGAATTGCACAACAAATGAACCTGTGCAAATAATACATTTATAGAGGTTATTAATCAATAATTTTCCAGATAATCTATTTATTTTAACAACTATCCTCTGTTCAAATCTCCGATAAACTAACCTCAGCTGAGCTGGATAAAGCCCACACCTTACTATAGTTCTATAGTGACATCTTTTCTACCTCTGACACTGGCTATTGGCACATGAAGGTCTTGACTCGTACCATTGACGTTGGTGATGCTCAGCCTATCTGCTCCAAACCCTACCTCTTTTTAGATCCAGTGATGCCCAACCCAAAAGGGGGAGCTGCCACACATTTTTATTCGCAAATGGGCCAAACAAAGGGATCATTATAAAGTAAAAAGAATTCCTAATATAGCCCCTAGGTTATCAGCCTAGGAAGCCATATCAGATGGCGAAAAGGCCTTGGGGAAACTTTGTCCAGCGCCCGCTTTAGCTGGTGGACCATGGCGGACAGCATTGTAGTGGGAGCATCAGCGACATAGAGCATAAGGAGGTATAGTTGGGGGTTTTCTCCAAACCCTACCTCAAATTCAAATTTAAGTGCTACAGATGCGGATGGAGCTTAAACAGCTGCTGAACGCTGGGTTGTTGGCGCCTTCCCAAAGCCCTTGATCATCCCCACTCCTTTGGTAAATAATAAAAATGGGTGTCATTGAGTAGTGATGAACTAAGGTAAGATAAATAACCTTACCAAGAAGGACATCTACCCTATCCCCGCATTGATGACGCTCTGTCCCAACTCTATGGGTCTAAATAATTATCCTCCATGGATTTTGCTAGCGGGTATTAGAAGATGGACCTTTCTCCACAGGATCAGGAGAAGTGGCACTTATCTGCAGCAAGAGTTTTTCAAACCCACTCAGTTACCTCAGAGGTTGTGCAATGTGCCTGCTACTTTTCAGCGGGCAATGGATCATATTCTCTAGGACCTTAAGCTGAGCTAAGTGATCGTCTACCATTATGACATCACAGTCTTCTACAAGACATTCAAAGAGCATCTCTAGCACCTAAAGGAGGTGTTTTATCACTTGCGGGACTTTAACATAAAGCTGAAGATCTCTAGATGTACTTTTTAAAAGAAGTTGGATTTTCTCGGGTATTTCATCTCTTAAGATGAAATATAACCTCTACAAGATATAGTCGAAGCTATATTTAAGATGCCCACTCCCAAAACCCTTCTTGACATTCAGGTTTTCTTGGGCATGATGGGATATTACCATCAGTTCATCCCATGTTCGCCCAGCTTAGTGAACCACTTGTACGTCTCTTGGCCAAAAACATCCCCTTCTATTGGGGAGCTGAACAAAAGGCCGCATTTAAGACCCTGAATGCATTATTGAAAAAAAGGCCAATACTACGTCACCCTGACTATGGAAAGCCCTTCATGTTATTCACGGATGCCTCTGATTATGCCATTGGAGCTATTTTAGCTCAGTTGGATGAATATGAGCTTATCATTCCATGTCTTATTTTAGTAAAATGTTTTTTAGGCTGAGCGAAATTACAGCATCACTGAGAAGGAGAGTTTGGCTGTCCTTCTTGCTGTTAAAAACTATCTCCCTTTCCTATATGGGACAGCACTAAAGTGATTACTGACCACACTTCTTTAAAGTGGTTACAAAATATGAAACATCCTACTGAGCGGTTGGCTCGCTGGGCTCTTAAACCCCTAGCATTATGATATGACCATTGAGCAATGAGCAGGGACAAGCCATATAAATGTTAATGGGTTAATCCATCTACCTGTACTTCACCTTGACAATAATGAAGATGAGAGGTTGCATGACCTCCTGATGACTCCTGACGCATGGGATGATGAAGATAAGCCTGTAAAAAAGATGTTAGAACGGCATTCCCACAACACAAAAGTGGATAATGGGAAGTTATATAAGAAATTAGGGGTGAATTGGTTTCCCTATCTCAGACCATCAAAGCGAGTGCCCGTGATTTTAGAGTCCCATACCCTTCTAGGGCATAGCGGAGTATGGAAACATATGAGTGGGTTAAAGAGAGAATTACTGGGAAGGCATTATGGAGACAATAACTGTTAATTTTGGATGCTTGTCTGGCCTGTAAAAAGCAATCCAGCTATAAGACCTAGTACAGGTATCAACTGACTACGTCCAATGAACTATCCACACCATAGATTGTATGTAGTAGGGCCGTTACCTCAGACTACTGGGGGAAATCGTTATATATTGGTCAGAATTGACCGTTTAACCAAGTGGGTTGAGGCTGTGTCTCTCCTGCTTAAACTGCAAAAGCCACAGACACGTTCCTTCATCAGTATATATTTTCTACCATAGTTGTCCTTAGGTTTTACTTTGTGACAATAGAAAAACTTAACCTCTCAAGTGGTGAAGATTTTTGCTACCTCCATGAGAACAAAAATCTTTTCTCAGCCTCCTATAATCTCTCAACAAATGGCACTGTGGAAAGAGCCAATGGGACCCTGGTCTCTATTTTATGAAAAAATGGCCACTTCCGACCCTCTTCACTGAGATCTTTACTTACCTTGTGCTCTCATGGCTTACCATATCAGCTATCACTTGATCCTTAAAATGTCACCATTCCAAGTATTGTATGGGAGAGAACCTAGGGTGCAAGCATTACTAGCAAAAAATATATTCTCCAATAAGACTGATCCTGAGCGAGCTATGAAAAAGTTAGCCCAGCTCATCATCCAGTTGCAATCAGAAGCAATGACAAATTTGGCAAAGAAAGTAACCAAAGAGGATCAAGCAGGTAACAAGCTCCAGGCCCCACTACCTACCTTCCAAGTGTCAGACTTGGTGCTATACTACCATAACCGTATCACTCCCAGAAGTGAGAAGCTTGGGTCTATCTGGGAAGGACCTTTTTTAATTCCTTATAAGCTAGGGGATTAATACTTTATAAAATCCTTGGCTACTAAGTTACCATTAACCATGTCGAAGGCTGATTATTGCGCCCTTACTCTTCCCCAAACACTCTTGAAGGGGGTAATGTCAGACAGTTACAAGTCTGATATTGCAGTAAAAGTGTTTCATCTCCTGATACAGATGAAATTGTCCAAAAGACTCTGGTTGATTCTTAATGGAACCCTTCAAATTGGGGAAATACATTTAGTTAAAATCCTCAGCCAAATAGCACAAGATTCAGTGGTTGAATTTCTCCAAGCCAGCAGCAAAATCAAGGGAGCCCAGCCAAGGTCCCCCTTGTTCATAAGCAGTTTAGTCAAACCACCTACATGGGGGCCACCCCCTCTTATAGCCTCAGGAGGGGTCCCCATAAATACAAAAAACATTCCCCAACGGTGATTGGGTCCAGTTTATCAAATCCTTACCTAACAGCCAGGTCCTGCCTACCATTTTTTTAGTACTAGATGGTCCCAACCCCAGGTCCTGCCTACCATTGATCCTTCCAAAACCATTCTATTGAAGCAATGCGAGTTTCAATAAACCCAATAGGTCAAAATTGCATGTTTCCTAATTTGGATGCTTTGGAGCTTATAATGAATTTTTCAGTCATCTACTATGAAGCTCGAAAATTGTTTAAATACAAAGCAGTGGCCAATTAATGGGGGTCTTACCAACCCATCGTGGCCATTGATAATTATATAGAACCAGCTTTTTGTTGTTATTTACTTTTATTATATTTATATAAGTGGTCGGCAAAGTTCCCCTAAAAATAGTTATTTCAGCAGTAGAGATTGAATTTCTTCTGCTTAAATTGTTGAAATTCAGGGTGTCTAGCACCAGCGAGCCACTTGAAATCCCTGAATTCCAACAAGATGAGCAGACACTTCTTCCCACTTATGACCCCAAGCTGGGCTGTAGCCTGCAGAAGGGACATTAGACTCCAGAAGGTCCACTTCTGCAAGTGTGCTCGTAATGACCGCCAAGGCAGCCCATGAGCGCTGTGATGAAAGGTGGCATACCTGACAGATGGTGTTTATTTTGAAGATTGACCAGGTAGAGAGTGGGTCTTCACAGAACGGTGGTTCAAACTCTGATGCCAAAGTTTCAGTGTCACCTCATAAGGAAAACCTAAGCAACGTGATCTCATCTGGACTAAGTTTGAACCACTTTGGAGCCTGTGCCGCTGGGCTTGACAAAGTGAAGAAAATTGACACCATTTTGTGGTCAGAGAAATCAATTTTTTTCGTCATAAAGTGTGCAATCTGGGACCAAATTTTATGGGGCAAGAATAAGGTCAAAGCGGGACATAGACCTCAGCTGACCATTGTGCACATGGGGACAGGACATGTTGAGGAGCTGCGGTGCATGTCTGGAAAGGTTATCAAAAAGCCCCAAAGTGGATTTTACAATGCTAGTTTGACATGCCCCTGTGGGGGTAGGCGTTGAAGGCCAGCAGTCAGTGGCCAGGTTGGCCAAGCAGTTTAGATCGCCCACCACAAATGGATCAGGAGGATTGGGAGGGAAGTTATGCCCAAGAGGAATTTCTGGTGAGCTTTCACACAGTTCAGGTCATAAATATTAACAATAGCATGCACTTTATTGTCCCATGGAAAAGGACACAACCAGCACACGTACATTGAGGTACAAATTTTTAGGAATAGATTTAAAACTACAGGTCGCATGTATAAGCACCCCACAGTGTGGCAACCAAAAGGAAAGGGTGGGGAGGAGCATGGTTGCCCATGTTTCCTCGGCACCATGTGGACATTGGGATTCTTAAATTGCCAGGATGTCCAAGGGTAAATTATTCTTCAACAAACTCAGTTTCCTAGCCTGGGAAGGTGAGGCCTTGAGTCCAGCGATGTTCAACGTCCCTATTGTAAAGGATCATCCATTGCACCTAAGGTGCAATGGGAAGGGCCCCATGCCCTTCCTGTGCTTCTTTGCTAGGTTTTTCAGCAGCCTTGTTTTTGGACTTTTGCCAATTTCTCTCATTTCAAAAAATTCTACTCCATCAATTCCCCCAGCACTATGGGAAGGAGAGAGTAATTTATCTAAATCTATTAAGGTTGATAAGAATGATTAGTCTCATCCCAATTAAGGGATAGAAGATTCAAATGTAGAGCAATTAATTAGATCAAATAGAACCTGACCATTATAAAACCTATAATTTTTCCATCCTTCAGATAATAAAATTTAGGTCAAATTATAACCTGCTCTTATTTTAATCTATTCTTTTTTGGAGAATCCACCAAAGTAACTTTGAGAGAAAACCTGTCCATTAGAAGTGTAATTTAAAACTTTCAGACTTGTGCTGCCCATGGGTCACTGGCAATTTGTGACTGTCCATAGAGATTGCCTTTGCTGTGGGTTACTTGTAGATTTGGGTTTTGTTGATTTGGGTCAACCTTTTGTGTTGATGTGCTGCTGCAGTGCATTATTAGGGTCAATAAAAACTCAGGAGAGAATTGGTTGGCATAATCAGTTTTTATAAGTGCTTGGGTAATTTTCTATGGTAAAACCAAACTCATCCCTCTGGTCCGCAGGCTGGTGGGCCCCATCTGATTGGTCTTCAGATTCATGAGCTGCTTCAGCTGTTAATGACATAATGTCATCCTGGGTCTGGGTAGGCAGGATCACGGATGCAGCTGTAACTGCTACTTTGGCCACTGCTCTGTGGGCCCGTTTGACCTTTTTGCACTCTTTCAGGGACACAGGTTTTACCTTAATGTAACACCCCTGTGCACCCCAAGGAATTGCAGTGTTGTCAACGTATGGTTTGTAATAAAAGTTGGCGCTTCCAATTGCATCAGGAAGGATTTCATTCTGTAAAATGCCCTCTTTAGGGGCAGATATAATCCTTATGGCCTAAACCATGACAGTAGGTGCATATAGGGGTGCGCTGTTCACCATAGTGTGGAATGGGTGGGATTCTTGACCATCAATATTGAGCACTGCGTTGTGTGGAATTTGGGTCAAGTCTTCCTGTAAGACTGCAGATGTGGTGATCACTGCAATTGCTTTGCCTGTTCTAAGCTCCAGCATAAGCATGAAGTGCTACATTTCAAAAGAGTTTAATCTCCTATAGCCTTTTAATCTGTCTGAGAGGCAACGTTTGAGAACTATACATTTCACCATAGTGGGGAGAAGTCAAAAGTAAAGAAATTGGTTAGATTTGGTCCACTGAATGCAAATTTATTTTGACCACCCATTGACCATCTGGGAGATCTACCACCACATGCACCTGTGTAGTTTTGTCCACTGCTAGCTTAGTTTTAAACCCGAGGTATAGCCAACATTTGGTCATATAATGAGGTGCTACATACATGACAAATGTGAAGTGTTTGTGTACATCACTACAGAACTTTTCTTAAGAGCCATCAAATTAATAACCAAAAAGCTCGATGCCCATGCTCCACTGACAACAGGGTCTGGGAATGTGTAGTTTTTACTAATGGTTGAATTTGGTTTGCCAAGATAAAATTTCTGGCAAGATACTCACTGCCGCTTTCTTAGTTTCGTCCTGACCACTGTTGTTGCCAGGTCATTTTTTTAACTTTAGACTATGTGAAGACCGATCCTGTGCCCTTTACTTTCTAGCACAACCTCCACCCAACATTGGGTGCACCATAATCTCTTGAAGAGATTATCAAAGTTACCTAGTTTTGGATTGAATCTTTTTCAATTAGTGATTGTAACGAGAAAGAAAAGTTTCCAATAATTATATAAAGCAATAAAACTTTTGGTTTCTAAAATAGCTACACTTTACTGTCATTAAGTAGAAAGGAAGGCATGGTCTTATTAGCTACAAATTTTGGAATCTCGTTCAACGCCTCCTTAAAAATTTTGGTTAATATACACTTCAACCCAATCATTTAAAATTGAAGATAGTGTCAAGATATCAACGCTGAGACAACAGTAGTAATTGAAGCATCAATTTTGATGCTAATTCATGATTAGACGTTAGGTATCATAATAGAGCTAGCTGGAGAACTCTGTAAGTTTCTCTCCTTTCTAGAGTTAGAAGGCCATACAAGCTACTATGACTTACAATGGAAACACTACAAAGTTTTGAGCTAAACTGCTCTATTTTAGGCTTAAATAGTACATCCAATTAATTTTGAAAGCCAAGAGATTTTGCCTTTGTGGTAAATAAATTGAGTCAAATATTTGATTTTCTGGTAATCAGTTGTTTCATCCATACCACTTTTAATGAATAAAGTATATCAGCAATGCTCATTTGTGCTGGCGTAAATAACCTTTGAACATAGAGGTTTAATAAGATGATCCAGAAATGAGCAGGGTATTATTAGAAGGACCCATACTAAGGTCAGTTTCAATAGACTCAGTCCTGGGGTACCCTGCTTGTAGTTGTTGATCAATTCATTGGTAAAGCTGCTCGATTTCATAAACATCTCTCTCCAAAATTTAAATGTATATTTCAGGTAAGCCAACAATAGACAGACATTTCCAATTGCTCAAAGATTATAAACAATAAAAAACATTACACTTTTTGAATTAAAACGACCAAAGGGACTGTTTTAGAAAATAATAAAATCGAACCTAACCAGGTGGTAAAGTGGAGAACCGTTTATCTAACCATGATAGAAGGAGATGGAAATTGGGTTTCAAACTCATCTACGTCTTCTTCATCAGAATAAGGTATAGGTCAAGGCTGAGATCAAGGGCGTAATGTCATCAGTTGTGTGCAGTTTGTTGTTTATTGAGGGAGATAATAAAAATTAGACGTACATGGTAAGGCGACAATATAAATAGCAAGGGCTACTTTGGCTTGGAGGTGGGCATCAGGTAGCTTAGTAAAAGTTGAACTGTTGGTGTGTGTATTATTTGACTTTGAGTTATGAGTTACCAGGCTCCAATCTTGAATCTTTTGCTGACTTCTTGTACATATCTATATAAACTCAATTACTTAGAAGGGCAAAGCCAGGTGGGATAATAAGAAAAGGAACACCATCTGCAACCATCACCACAGATATGGTAACAGCTTTGTGGAGGGGATAAAAGTTGGGTGATGCAGCATCTTTGATAGCGAGCTGATGATCAACCTGAATGGTGAAGCGTTAGGTTGAGGTGTATAAAGATGAGGGAAGATTTGGGTATCATCCATGTATTCAGTTTTATCTGAGTTAAAAATCAGAAAAAAGATCAGCTAGATCAAAAAATCCATCCAAAGACCTAAAGGATTCTGGTTATACTGAATTTACAGTGGCATTGGCTTGAGATTGAGGTTTTCTTGGTGAATAGGGGAATCTTGAAATAGAACCGTAGTCCAAGCATTTAAAAATTGAAATTAGGATCAATAGTTCTGGAGTATATAAGATTCTTATTAGCTGTCACCAGAACCACCTCACAACAGTCTTTGGTAGAGGGAGCAGAATTGTACCCCATACAAAAAAGTCAAGGGTGGCAGCAGTTTGATCACAGGAGGAAGTGTATTGGAAACCACGGAGGAAGCAAGGGAAGGGAATTTACATTTTGAGTGATATAATTAAAACAGGATGGACAGATAATCCACCCATCCTTTACGTGAGCCCAAAACAGATGGTCAGGATCAGAGAGAATTTTTTAAGAGGGGAAATTAATAGGTAAATCTTATTAAAATAGAGCAGATTGTAGCAAAATCATAAGGCCCAGATAGAAGGGTGACATCATTTAGGACCACAAATTACATAATGATTAAGATTCATGGGCTGCCATACCACCTAAATCCTCCTTGTGGAGCACTTTGGGGGGAAGGTGCGTGGGCAACCATAATTTGCACCACCATAGTGCTTTCTACCGGTAGTTGGGTGCAAGTTGTTGAAAAGAGGGTGCCCTGGAATACCATGTGCATAGTTGCTGCGGTTTCAGAATTGGCTTCACAAATATAGTCCAAGTCAAATTACCCCTAATAGGGGTGGAAGTCAATAAATCTGGCAGGCTTCATAACCACCTTTCTAGTTCAAAAGTTTGTTTTTCAGCATATGGTGTGAAATTCCAAGGATTGCTCACTTGATAATTATATTTCTACATGATTAATCAGGATGAAGTTCCATTGATTGATCCTCAATATTGCCAGTGGCTTACAGTATTTGGACCATTCAGAAACCCACTTGAAGTATCACAATAGCCCTGACCCTTATGGTCAATTTCAGGCTCAATTTTCCCTTCATTTTTGGGAATTTCTCCCAAGGCAGGAAAAGGTACAATCTGTGGATTCTGAGGAACCAGCTTGCCGACATTCTCCAAAAGTGACTTAGGATGCAAATAAGAAAGAAATTAAACAAAATATTCCTTTATTAGACTAGTTTATTTGATAGTTATTCATTAGGCATGGTGCTAGAATTTATACCTCTAGGGCTTCTCCTGGCCGCATCCAAGCACGCAATCTCACAGATTATTTTCCACCTCAGTTTGGCCCTTGAACTGATACAAATGAGACCTATTGCTAGGTTTTTTGGTGGTAAAATACTCTCATATTAGGGAGGATTTCAGGGACAAAAATCGCAACAATGAGCGTGCAAAATGGTCCTAGGATCATCTTAAAATGACTTTCATCATACTGCTGACTAAATATGAATTCCGTGATTTTTGTGGTCAATTTAAAAAATGACATACCCTTAATCAGGCCGTTGTCAGGCCTCACTCAATAGCACTAGGTACTCCCAATTGGGCGGTCCTTGTGCAAGTGATATCATTCCAGTTATGTGTATTGACATGCAAAAATTATTTTGACAAGTCAATCATGTTTTCATCTAAAGCTGACAAAAACAATTCCCTAATTTGGATGTGAACTGTCCTCTTGATAGCACTAGGTATTCCTATTCATGAGGTCCATGTGTAAGTGCTATCATGCCAATTACATGTACTGACATACAAAATTTGCCCTAAGGCGGAATATTATTTTGATCCAGCTCAATCATGTTTTTGTCATACAGCTAACAAAAATGACTCCCTAATTGGGATGTCATCTGTTCCTCTCAAAAGCACTAGGTACTCCAATTCATGCGGTCCATGTGTAAGTGCTATCATGCCAATTACCTGTACTGACATACAAAATTTGCCCTTAGGCGGAATATTATTTTTGATCCAGCTCAATCATGTTTTTGTCATACAGCTAACAAAAATGACTCCCTAATTAAAATGTCATCTGTTCCTCTCAATAGCAATAGGTACTCCCATTCAGGCAGTCCATGTGCAAGTGCTATCATGCTGATTACATTCTTTTCATCTTTTTGTTCATGTGATTTGTAAATGTTATCTTCAGGTCAATCCCGAACAATTTCTCATGCTGATTTCTATATATTGGTCCTGATTAGTCAGGACTAGTTGCCAAGGTTTTATGCAGCAATAATTGGCCCAATTGTGCGAGTGTAATCGGCCTGAGCTACCAATAGAATAATTGGTTTGAATTGCCATTGAGTTGATTGACCCATGCCGAGTATTTGTGGAAAATATTGACCTGAATGTGTGGGGTATATAGCCCGAGTTTTTTATAATATATTTAAGCCTCATTAAGATAATTGGCCTGAGATGTGTTATTGCAGTAGGCTTTAATTAGAGTATTAGCTCAAGCATTAGAAGGATAATCAGCCTAATCTGTTGGTTGTCAAAGGGTTTATTTTCAAGCCAACCACCAGAGTCTAACATATGGTAAGAGTTTCCCATATTCAAACAGAAAGATAAATTTCATGTTGCTCCAAGGGAGCACCAGGGGCTTTGAGGCACCGCCTGGGAACGTACAATGTGTAGAAAAAGATCCTTGGGAGGAGTGATTTGACCCAAGAATTTAGGAGGACTAAAAGCATCAGTCCAGGTGCGTTTTACCACAGGGTTGAAAATAAAAAAAGTGTGGTTTTTATGCTTCCTTACAATAGATCAGCCAGTGGGGGAGCTGGGGACATCATTTTTGAACAGGTTGGAGGAAGGTTGAAGTTATTAATCTTGACTACTATCTAACAAAATTTGCATTAAAGTGCAGTTTCAAACTCCAATATTGATTGAGAAATAGTCAAGGCTTTTTACACTAAATGTTCTCTTATGATTTATTCTCTTGCTGTCAAACTACTATTTATTTTCATTGGTGGTCATGTTAATAGCTAAGATATACAGGTTTTTTAATTATATAATAATCCACGACTAGTTCTGAAAATTATTTTAATTTTTAGTTATTTCAGAATTTTAACTAAATGGATTCCTCCAATGCTTAAGTAAGATTTGGGATGAAATAGGCCAATCCTGTCAGAATGGCTTATCAACGAATTTTGTGGTATTTTAATGATGTGTGGTGGTTGCTCCCCAATATGGGTTGAGCTGAATCCAGTATTCTGCTAAGATTGGAAGATAGGTTTAAGTGGGCCAATTGGTGGCCCTAAATTAATATAAGGTTCACTGGTGACTAATAGCTAAACATGACCCATTTAGTTTATTTACTTATGTTGGCAGAAACTGATAATCCCAAGTTTGGGGCAGCTGAAGATTTTCCAAGAACCTCATTTATAAATAATCAATAATTACCTGGGAAAGGCGATTTCCTGAACAATTGACTATGATGAGCTGTGATTTGTCATAAGCAAGAAGCCGAGATTTCTTGAGTTTACCCAAGCGACTGAAGTGGTTTCCAGCGCATAATAATCAAATTGAAGGTCAAACCAAGAGTATAATGATACGTAACTATAATAAATTATACAGCTCACCAGCAACTGAAGGCCGAGGATGGAGTGGAAACTAATATTCAGTCATCAGAAAAAAATGGGTTGAGAGGGTCAATTCCAGGAAGAGATTAAGTTCAACGGAAGACTTAAAGAGTGGTTGGCTGGAAGAACCAGCATTGAGCTGATAGGCTAATAGTATGCGCAGTAGTCATTTTGATATTTAAATACCTGGCGCTTTTCTTACAATAGTCATCTCCCTTTGCCTATTCTCACTATTTATTTAAGTTTGTTTTTATTTTTATGGGCTGGGGTTTAGGCTGGGGGATCCCTGAATGGCAAGAGTGACATGCCAAAGGGTCAGCTAGTGCTGCTGGCCCTAACACCTAAGGCGAAATGGCATGTGCTGACCAGTCTTCAGACTGGTTGGCCTGCTTACCAGTGGAGCCTACTATCACTGGAAAAGCGATTTCTGGCAAATTATTAGCCATTAATTTCATACAAATCATTATTAATAGTGCTTCTATCTATTTGGACACCACAACCTTTGGTCACAGATTCCATTTTTGATCACATAATTTATGAAATTTGACATAATTTTACTTTTCTATGATTCTAACTTTTTAGAATATTATAATCAGATTTTTGGGCCTAATGGCCTCAGAGGTTATTCTAGCCCATGAGGTCCTTCTTTACCTTGAGTTTCTCCCAGTTAACTAGGTCCAATTGGTCCTTGAAGACTTTTGTATCAAGTACATGTTGGGCCAGAGGCACTTTAAACCCTCAGGTTCCCTCAGGTCCAGCTTTCCCAATATGGTTACAGGTCCTGGGAAACATGTGAGATTAATATTTACTTCTTTTATGGATTCCTGGAGATTTTTTGACAAGTCCTTTGAACTCTAAATAATTATTAGTTAAGGCATCTATTGGGATTTTTGCTCATATTCCCAGCTGACTAGATTACCAGGGATCGTAAGGGGATAATTCCCTATAACAAAGTGAATTAGATATCATTTGACCCTGATTTTGGGGTAATAATGTTTGGGGAATTTTAGTTAATTTGCTTTATCAGATCCATCAGGTATCTATCTGGGTGAATGCTTAAGATCACATCGTGCAGAGTTGCCAATGAAATGGGGGCATCTGATAGTTGATCAATGATTAACTATCAGGTGTACTAATTGTGATCAGTAAGGTTTTATCACCGACAAATTGGGAATTTAAGAATCAAGTTGCAAGGCAAGTGATGCCACCTGCAACTAGTGAATCAATCAGTTGGTTTGCGACCTTTCTTAATGGTTAACAAGTCCCATTACCCAAGCAGGTCGCTTGCCAAATATGGTTGATTCGCTGGGATCAAAAGAAAATGTTAGGGACACGTTTTTTGACTCTTTCTATTTTAGGTCTCAAGGATGTCTGACGACGGATCCTAGCCAGGATGTGAAAGACCATCGCTGATGAGATGATGGATAATTCAACAGCAACGGCTGCCATTTCATCACTGAGGTACCAACTGAGGGTTGGGCGCCAAATTCCCACTATAAATTCCTAAGAACTCACTTAATAAAAAAACAAGAAATTTTAGTATTTGTTATAAGTTCTATTCTTCTTCAAGGAAATCATTGCTGTGTGCTTTAATTGGAGGTTTTTAGGATAAAGAGTAAGGATCTGAGCGTGGATCCAGAGAAGAGAAGCTGAGCTAAGAAGTGAACTGCTGCTGACTGTGTGTCACCAGAGAGGCCATAGCTGAGGATCTGAGCTTATATCAAGTTAGGTGGTATAAGGGAACGAATCCTGTTGAGGACATCCTAAGTATCTAGAGGAGAAGTACTGGTCATGCATTAGACCCAATACTAGTGCTTTATCCAACTATGGATAGTAGTCTTTATACTATTATCAATTGACTATATATTACTATCAGACAACGCTGAGATTGAACAACACTGAACCTGTGAAGTTAACCAATTTAAGGGTTATCAGCCATGAACAATTAATGAAACCCATAATTTTTAACAGCATCATTGCGTTTTCTAGTGGATTATTTGTCACTAGGAAAAAATGAGCAATTTAAGAAATGATTTACCATAAAAGATAGGATAACATGTTTTATTTTACTTTTTTGAGGGGATAATCATAGTCTTTAAAAGGACACAAATTTTTTCAGGATATTGTGTCTCTTGATTGACAAGAGATTTTAATCCTTGAAAGAACTTTACCTTAGGTTTCAAAGGGATCAGGACCTTTGTAACTAATGAAGAAGCTTAAAATCAATAGTTTCATCTGCATTATTAAACGTATAGACTTGATCAATGAATTCATTAGTCAGTGTTTTATTAATTAAGGGTTAACTCAACAGTGGAACAATTCATTTATGAACTGATTTGAACTCATTATCGCTGACAATCCCCTCAAAAACCTTGCCAAGGGAGGTACACATCTCCTAAAAAAGTGTAAGACTATTGGATCAAGCTATCAGGATGGACAGGGTTATGCACCCCTTTATGACCAAGTAGGGTTTAGGACCTAAGGCCCTGCATCTTACCCAGATCTCTAACCTAGGGCATACCCTGGATGAGAGATGAGTGGCGGCTGATACTATTTGTCCTTACCTTTTCCCCATCCACTCCTCATCCCAAACCCATAAAAGTTTCAAAATCTTCAGTTTTTATTTGGAAAAATCAAACATCTTTGTGTAGATCTTAGAAATCACAAGAACCTATACAGCCAGTGACATGCCTCTCTCCCAGCAGGCGGTACCATCAGGAGCTAGCCTGGAGGTAGAAATTTACTTACCAGTCATAGTTAAGCAAGAAGTCAAAGCAGAAAGGCCAAAAATGGGCTCAAACCCAACACACCATTCCAAACTTAAGGGCTATTTGGAGAGTTCAGAATTTGTGAAAAACAACTTAAAATAGCTCAGGAATGTCAGCAGATACTATTGAGGATAAAATCGGTGTTTTACAATTTTCTAACTTGCAACTGAAAGATTTTGGCACAGGTAACGTTGCATTAAACAGACATACCTGTAGAAGGTTTACACACTACAAATAAATGTAAAAGTTGGATAGAGATTTAAGTCTTTATTATCTATATGTCCTTCTGATCTGCTGTAGTATCTTTATTTACTTCCAGAAGTGGGAAATCTGGAGTAAAGACATAACAGCGTTTCTCAGATAAACTAAATACCAAGGATTGCGTTTCACGTTTTTCATACCTATTCCAGTACTAGGACAACAAATTTATACCCTGGTAACTAGTCAGATAGCTTTACTTTCAGATCCTGAATCTTTTAGAGTTTCCGTTTTCTTGTCAGCTAATAATCTGTGGATTAAGCTCTTTGAAACATGATGTTTGATTGTCTATGGTTGGGCACATCTTTTGGTATTCTGTTCAACATCTGCAACATCTTGGCTTTTCTCTTGTTTGAGGTCAGTAGCAATTTCAGAGTTTTTATTTGTCAGGGATAATTTGGTCAATTCTGGAAGATTCGTTTCAGTAGAATTGACTGATGTGGATGGAACTGGCTTTTGGACTGGGATTTGCTCTAGAACAAATGAGGAGTATATGGTGAAAAAAGTCAGGATATCAAAAGAATTAATTTTTAAAGATTAGGCTTTTGGGCCAACAAATTCCAGAAAGATATATGGCATCAGTTTGATGGTTTGATTTATCAAAACATGGTTGTCTGAGCAAGATATCTATAATTTACTTAATTTTTGGATTATTACCAGCATCAAGACTCAAGGGATATAAACCCTCATATACTATAAAATAAATCTTAGTAAATTCAAAAAGTAGAAGTACAAAATACAAAATAAGATAAAAATGAAGGAATGGATAGCATAGTGGGATGGTTCCTGCTACCACTCTGTGTTGGTTTTATATAAAATAGGTTTAAACCAACACAGGTTAGAAAATAAAACTCGGCGCTGTATATTTGTCTCAAGGCCACCCAGCTTATTATGATTTAAAATAAGGTCAAATGGTTGGTCAAACCAGATTGCAACAGCCCCCCACTAGACCAAACATCTGAGCATAAAATTGGTGGGGGTCGGATAAGTTAAGACAATGAGGCCATTAGGCCAAGCAACACATAAACATATACAGTTATTTAATGCCTTTTGAAGTACACCAGGTAGGAGAAGGCGTTTTCCAAGAACACCTTGATTTATCCTTATTTAGTATAAACAGTACCAGAGGTGGCAATGGGCTCTACTATGGATTGGTGGAGTTGCAGAATGAGTTAAAGACACAAATTATATGGAATTTGTAGGTGTTAGCTGTTCTAACAAGGGTCAATAGCCTAATTCTATAGTGCAATTTTGCCCAGCGTGGATCAGAATCCCATTAGACTCTAAAATATGCCAGGGAAAATTTAAAATGCATCAGCCTTTACAATATTGAAAGGTTAATTTTCTTACTAGGCTCAACGTACACAATTAAGAGAGGTTGATATTTGGGTTCAAGCAAGGGTGGAGATATAAACTCCTCTGATCCTGGAAGCTGCAGGGGTATGGTATCGGCATCATCAACAAAGAATACATTGTAAACTAGAGGTGAGACCTGTAGGACCATCATAAAAGAGGTCAGCATAATTGATGTTGTTGTATATACTACATGTCTTAGTTTCATTAGGCATTTACAAATCAATATTAGTTTGGTAATTAGAGCTCTTGTTAACCACGCCTACGAGGCCACATTTGTTAACCTGAGATTTTTTCCTTAGTATAGTGAAGTGGGAAGTGATATCCCCTATGTTCAACATATCAGTGTCAAAATTAGCTTTGATCCCATATTTCCTCATAAACAAGGCACTAATAAGTAGCTCATAGCGGGTTGGGACCATCTAGTACAAAAAATAAGTAGCTCATAGCTGTGATGTGGTAAAAAAATGGACGAAGAAGACAGCTCTATAGTACTAAACTGCAGCGGCAAGGAGCTATACGCTTCTAGTAAGGTAGCGGCATTAGGGGCTGCAGTTCCATATTTTTGCAATGGCAAAAACAGGTTTAATTACAAGTGTTTTCATTATCATTAAGGAAACTATGTTGAGGGGTGATCCTTTGTCTAAATTTTTCCAAACATTAATGTTGTTTGCATAGATATCAATTTAAGTACATATGGCATAAAAGTCTGAGCCAGTAAGTGTCACAACGTCAAAAGTATACACCTGGATCAGGTAAGATAATAAGTCTCTGGTCACCTGTAGCTGCGGAGGCATAGCAAGGTTTTTTCTAAAGTTTTATTAAAAGCTCCTCAGGCATGGTAGCTTTTATTATTATTCTGTTTTTAGATGGGGTTTTCAGTTTTTTGGCGGAAAGTATGATACCCCTTTTCTACTCCAATGAGGCTTTTTAAAACTTAAGTGCTCTCATTCAATGTCAAACAATGGATTCCTAGTTCTTGGGTAGGGTAATGAGTTCTCTTCTGGCTGCTTATCTATTTATAAAAATTAGTAAATGAGCCACCTAATGCTGAATATCTACCATACTTGAATTAGTGAATCTTAAAAGAAAGGTTTCAACGGCGGAGATAATTCATCATCTCATTTATGGTGATTTTATTAGTTTAGAATGGGTGAAATAGGCATTATGTTTCCTTGTAAGGTTCACATGCATGGCGGAAAGCAATATGACAATCATAATGATTTGTAACCTTGCCCCATATAATACCTGAACCTCATGTTAAAAGCAATCATTGAAGGCTAAAACTTTTTCACTAGATTTAAAGGTGAAAGAGATTAAAGCGGTCTTCCACTCCTTCATCAGTTCTGGCTTCACAAATTTGTTAATAATAAACTTATTTATCATAATTGTAAGGCATGCCATCTTCACAAAGTTTTGGCAATACCAGCTCTTGAATGAAAAGATCCAAAAAGTTTATCAACATGGCCAGTTTGGCCAATTTGTTTAAGTACCCCATTGTAAATTCAAAATAGCTGTATGAAAGTGTGATGTTTTCTTTATGTCAAACTTCAGAAAGTTAACTGGGTTAAAATGGTGAACATTATTAATCCCTAGTACTGGGGTTTATCACTGGAACATAGGTATGGATAGTAGAAGAGGAAAAATAATAGGAAGCCTCTACTGCAGCAACAGGTTTTTAGTAGAGGGTGGAGCAGTGCTAGAAACAGCTGCTGGCCTAACTAATATAGGCAAGGTAGTCAAAAAGTTATATATGACTGGGTTGATACTATATAGGGTCAGAGCCCAAGGGTCAATCCTGATAATGGTCATGTCTACATTTATATAAGTTGTTTATCCTCTTCTTGGCGGATTTGTTCACTAAAATAATAAACTGGTGATTTTCCTAGAATTGATGCTCATCTTGTTCATGTTTTTGGTTGAACTCTACAAGGCAGAAATTTAACTCCTTTTTTTCTGCTCTTGATATTGGACCAGGAGATATAGGGTTTTAAGTGCCTGGTAAAAACCAGTGGTGACATATGCTCCCCTCCTTAGACAAGTTGGGGTGATTCCAGTAGTGTGGGAGCATAATTGTATTTTGTTAGAATTCAGGGTTTAGAGAGAGCTCCATAGTGAGCCCTGATTGTTACTATTTGAACTTAAAACTGGTCGAGTTTGGAAAAGTAACGTTGCACTCAAACAGGCATAACTCATGAAAGCAGTATACCGCAGAAATAAAGTATAAGTTTTATAGAAAACTAAATCTTTATTGAATATAGATCCTTTAAATCTTCTGTATTATCGTTGTGTACTTCCAGCAGTGGTGAATCTGGCGTAAAGGCAGAACCGCGTATCTCAGATAAACTCAATACCAAGCATTATGTTTCACGTTTTTATCTTTATTTCAAAGCAAGGCAAATAATTTATACCCTGGTGTCTAGTCAGTTAGCTTTCCTTCCAGATCCTGAATCTTTATAGAGTTTCCATTTTATGGTCAGCTAATAATCTGTGAATTAATCTCTCTGAAACATGATTTTGACTTTCCAAGGTTGAGCACTTCTTTTGGACTTTGTTCAAGCTTGGTAGCTTCTTGGAAATCATCTTGTTTTAGGGTCATTAGCAATTTCATAGTTTGATTGACAGAGGTAATTGAGACAAATTAACAGATTCATTTCATTAAATTTGAATGATAAGAATGGAACTGGTTTTTGAGAATTGGATACTTGGATGGCAAACAGATGGGGATTTATACATCTGAAAATAAGGTTATTTTAGAAAATCCTCTAAGTATTTGGCTTCTTGGTTGAGAAATGTCAGTGGGATATTTGGCGGCAGACTAGTGGAATTAATCTACTGTAAGCACATTCAGGGGAGTAATACTATAGTAACTTAATTCTATATATCAATACTGGCGTCAAGGCTTAAGTGATAGATATTCTCATCTGGTTATAAATAAAGATTTTTTTAGAAATAAAAAGTATATGATGTAAAATATAAAATAGGTCAAATGGATGGTCAAAGAAGATTACAACAGGCGTTTAAAACTGATAATTGATGAGTTCAGAATAAAAATCATCCCATCGTACTATAATTCAGCTTTGTAACTTCACTCTTCCCTAACCACACCTAAAACCCAGTATCCTACCTATGGCAGTGTGTTGGTTTGTTGTTTTTAACTATTCCTAATAGAACTATTTCCCTACATAAGCTCTTACTTAATATTTATATTATCATTCTTTATAATAAAATCTGAAATTTTTGCTTTTAAAAGAAAACACCATCAAGAGTCAAGTTTAATGGCCGTAATGATAGAGGAACCCTTAGGTGCTAGCTCAAACCCGGTTCTTATTTGCTGCAACCCACCAATGATAAGGACTCCTACCCAATCTCACTCACCTAATTTCTGATGAGACGCAGCTGAGTAGCCTATGCCTTCTGTTGTAGCTGCTGATGCAACCACATTCAGAGGCCTGTTTTTTCTGGCACTTGCCATCCTAACAGAAAGCTTCCATGGACTCAATAATAATAGTACCATTTTATGGCAGCAATGGATTATGGGATGTGGCGGTAAATCATTTCTTAGGTCCATACCATAAAACATCAAGCTGATGAGCTCTCACTCTATATTGGTTCTAGTAGAGTATTAACTCTTTCAATTGATATTTAGGTATTGCGGGCTTTCAATTATTTGCTTGTTTGGTTTAACTTCTGATAATAGTCCCTAGGGGATTAAACCACAAGATCTTGTATCCTATAAAGTTCCTCTGACAGTCTCCACCTATCTAGATAAGCTGTCTCAGGCAAAAAAACATCCAAAATGGTCTGGATGCTAGGGTGCGACAATGTATCCTGGCCGTATAGAGATTTTTAAATGGGGACATCCTAATGATTTGGTGATAACTTACCCAGTAAGCCATTAGTGCCCTAGGGATATGTTTTTTCCTTCAGGATGAAATTAATTGTGCCATCTAATTTAGTATAGAGCTAAGCGTACCATTTGCTCTCTCTATGATCATGTTTGTAGAGAGAATAAAGAAAACATGGATTTTTATGTCCCCATCAGCAAATTGAATTTGGTTATCACCTGTGACAAAAATTTTTTATAATTCTCTTGCAAGAGATTCTTTAACTACCATTATTGGTAAAGACTTTTTTGAGTAAAATATGCGGTGGCTTTAGCAGTGGCAGAGACTACTTTTATGTTATTGGCACATATTTTGAACTGATTGATGGCGAGGAAAATGTAATAGATTCTATAAATGGAAGAATGCAAGGGTCCAATTACATCAATATGTAAGCCTTATAGAACAGTTTTTGGCTAAATCAGGAGAATCCCGTTTTGAACCAAGAAGGTGAAGAAGCTGGCAGCCACCCCTCTTGTCACCCTGGGCGATTAAGCCCATGTGATTGATGAGAGATGGGCAACAGCAGTCCCCCAAGGTTTGCGCCTCTTCCTCCTCTTCTCACTACCCATGAATTGTGGGGAAAATTCTGGAAATGTGTCAGGATATGGCAGTGGTTAGAAGCCATCACCAGTGGAAAAGTGAAAAGCGTCTGTCCCTAAAAGTTGCCCTCTTCCAGTTTGAGTTCTTCTGGAAGAAATAAATCAGTAACCAGAGAAATTACATCAATCAAGTCATTATCAGATTCAAAAATCCCTATCCGTTCTTCCATGACATTGTTAATTTTTGAATGAGCCTATCCCAGATAGGTATGGGTATGACACAACCCTTTCCTACTCAATGGGACTGGCCATATGTGGTCTGCCATGGGCGCAACATGCTGTCTGCCAGAGATCATTACCATCATTTTAAGCGCAATTTTGCAAAATGAATATCATTGTTAGCGAATTTGATACCAATCTGATCATGCAGGTCAGATATGAGTCACGATCAGCAATTATTTAGAATGTTGATCTTCCTTGACTAAATCATGAAATATTACTGAAAGTAGTGCACTTATTCCCAGTTCCGCATCCAGTGAGCATATAGGGCAGCAGTCCCAAACAGGTACATCTGTCACATTGTTTTCCTTTCTGCTATCTTAGTTCAGATACAAAATTGTAAAAATCCAAATTTATTTGTTTATTTAACCGAGGTAAGCTGACCAGGGGACAGACATTACCGAATATATGTGATACTAAGAGAACAACTAAGAAATATAAAAATTGGGCACCCCAGGGTACTCAAGTTACCCTGTTGCCTGCGGGACTGCCAGGTATGGGGGGTTGGTGCACTACTCCAAAGGGGTTTCCCCTGCTATGGAGCAGGTGTGAAGGAAAGGGTCTGTGTGGAGGAACCAGAGTGGGAACCATGATTCTATGAGCGCTTTTTGTCTTGGTCTCATATATCCATAGAGCCAGGCTTGGAAGTGCTCTAGTAAGTGGACATGGAATCTGTTAATAATCCCATGAATGGTTGGGACTGTGTTGAACGCATCTAATGCAATTGTGTGTATTGTCCACATTGCAATGGGTATTATTAGGGAGCGGAGTTTAGATGGGATTGGTGACTCGATCTGGAGCGAGAAGATACTCTTTGATATCAAGAATTCCTGTTCGTTTTGAATCTTGAGCAGGCGTGCGACATCCTGCCATATAGCTTTGGTTGGGGGCATGTTTCTAGGCGGTGATGTAGGGATCCCCCCCTCCACATACTGCACATGTTTTGTGGAGGGAGTTGGAGCGGTCCGCCGTCCTATAGGTCCTTCTCAAACAGCGCCAGGCGTTTGCTCTTATCCTTGGTTGTAGGAGTTGGTGGTGTGTCGTTTTACACATTGCTTTCTGTGTGGTTAAATCATAGGTAATGTCCAGCATATCTAGGTATTCTATCCTAGCTATGCTTGGGGTTGTTGCGAGCATATCCCTCTGGGGTGGTTTTCTGGGTTTCTTAATTTGAATTGGGGGCTGGGTCATCCCCTTCCCGTATAGTACCCATGTTCTCTATGGTCCATTCCATACGGCGGATAGTTAGGAGGAAGTGTTTGAAATGAGGGGAGGTTCCATGCGGACCCATTGCAGTAGGGTGCTTGGCAAGGTATAAAAGTAGTCTGGGTGGACTATGTGGGTTGGTTAATTTGAGCGCCTGTGCAGTTAGTCCTTGCTGCTCTTGACCAATGTTGTTGCGGGAGTTCTGGAGCAAGGATTTCCTTTATCCAGGTACCTAGGATGTGATTGGCATGGCTCTCAAAATCTATTAGTCCCATGCCTCCGCTTGAGCGTGGGCCAAATAGTGTTTCCATCCGTATAGGGGGGTGAGAGCCAGGCCATAGCCAGCCCTGGATAAGCGCGCGAATTGAGGTTATAAAGGTAGGTGAGAAGGCTATCGCATTGGCCTGGTACCACAGTATTGGGAGGATGAGCGAGTTAGCAACTGTAACTCGTCCTGTTAGTCCTGGGGTTCTTCCCTTGAGGGAGGCGACGCGTTTGGATACCCGTTGTAACAGGTTACTTTCCATTGTCTCATTAGCATATCCCCTTGATTCTAGCCAGATTCCAAGGTGTCGGACAGGAGTGGTGGTGGGAGGTGTTGCAAAGGGTAATATAATTGGGTTTTTTCTTCGAGTGTTGGTGTGAGGTTCTGATGTTGTGGCCCAATTGTTTGTGTATTTGCCTAAGAGGATGATTTCTGTCTTCCTTTTGTTGAACGATGCATTGCTCACCTTGGAATATTCCTCTAGAGTGTGTTCCAGCTGTCAGGCATCTTCATTGTTTGTTATACCTGCTACGCAGTCATCTGCAAAGGCCAGTATCTTGACTGTTGGTTGTCCTTGTGCGGTTATCCCCATGAGACGTGAGAAAAAGTTATTTGGAGGAGCGGGTCAAAGCTGAAATTGTATAGCAGTGGGCTGAGGGGATCTCCTTGTTTGAGCCCTCTGTGTGGTTTAATCTTGTTTGTTAGGAAACCAGGGCCGCATACAGCCATGGTTGCAGATTCTGTTAGGAGCATCGCCCATTTTATGAATCTTGGTGGGAGTTTATAGCATGTAGACATTCTTTTAGGTATGGCCAGCTAACACGGTCATACGCCTTTTCCTGATCCAAGAAGACCAGGGCACCAGTTGCTTTGGATTGGCAAATATTTGCAACAGGGTGAATGTTGTTCCATATTGAACGCCCTGGTACAAACCCAAACTGGTTGGGTGATAGGACGTCAGATGCAATTGCGCCTAATCTAGCTGCTAGAATTTTTGTTAAAACTTTTTTGTCAGTGTTGGAGAGTGCAATTGGGTGCCAGTTGGCCAGGTCCAACTTGTCACCCTTTTTATACAAGGTTATAACGTAGGATTCATAACCTCCTGGTAATAGGCGTGTTTCCAACAAACTCTGGTTCATTGATGCCAATAGAGAGGGGCGATTTGTTGAAAATATTTTTTGTAAAATTCGTAGGGTATCCCATCAGGCCCTGGGCATTTCCTACGTGGTTCACCACGAATTGTTTCCCATAGCTCCTCCCGTGAGATAAGGGATAGTATATTGTAATTTGGTGGTGTACTTTGTATCTTGGCAGTTTGAATAAATTCTTTAATTTTTTGTGGATCTGTTGGCATAAACGATATAATTTGGTGTAATAGCGGTGTACTTCTGCCTTGACCTCCTCAGGGTCAGTTGCCACAGTGCCGTTGGTTTTGCGGACCTGTTTGCACATGGGCTGGTTTCTGCAGGAGTGGAATTGGCGGAAAAAGTATGTCAAACAGGTTTCGCCTTCCTTTATGAACTCACCTTTGTTCAATACTTTGATTCTGTGTTGGTGTTCAAAGATGAGATTGTTAAGTTGGGCTGAAATTTCTGCCCATTTGCGTCCCCAATTAGGGCTATAGCCAGATCTCGGAGTATTTATTTCCAGGTGGTCTAGTTCTGCCAAGGTACGCTTGATTGTGGCTGTGTCCACGGTTTACTTGCGTGATGCAATATGTCAGGTTTTGTTGATTAAATCTTTTTTAAATTTTCCCATGTTCCGATGAGATCTGAAGTGAATGGGGCTGTGAATTCTGGGTTTGTAGCCTTGTTTTCAAACCTTTCAGATATCTCAGGCAATCTTATATTTTCTGGGTGAAGCTTTCTCCAATGCGACACCTGTGTGTGGGATTGGGTTGGCGCTAACTGCGCCATAACTAATTGGTGATAAGAAAAATTGATTTTTTTGTTGTAAATTTAGAGATTCTTGAGTGGTGGGATTTTGGGATGAGGATGTGGTCACTATGACTCATTGATATGAGCAGTCCCTCACGTATGTTGGGTCTTGTCATATGGGGAAGGATTGATGAATTGGGAGGAAAAGCATCCTGTAAGCCAAGAGATGCCTTCATTGTGCGATATTCAATGTGTCCAGGTGGGTATCCCCTGGGATTAGGCCATCGATCTGTATTGGGGTTATCCCAGCAGCTGAAATCGCCTAACATGATGATATCTGGTGGGAGGGTGAGGGTAAAAAATTTTTTCAAAAAATTTTTTTCTTTAGGTTGCAATGCACGGTGCATAGATACATGCTAACGAAATTATTTCATCTTGGCATGTGATTGTTGCTACCAGGACTCAACCGTGCAAGTGTGATGATGAATTTGTAATTTTAAATTTTTTGTTGTTTTGGACTATCACTCCACAGTGAGATGTCCATACTGATTGTGATGGTGCGACCCTGGTTGACCAGGATTCTTCTTCCCCTTGTAGGCAGTGGGTTTCTTGGATGACCAAGATGTCTACAAGAGGTTTAGCAGGAATGCCAGCTTTTTGGCTTGGGACGTATGAGCCCTGGCTCCCGCGATATTTAACGTCCCTATTGACACTGAGGTGCCCGTGGCGCCTCAGGAGCAGTTGGGAGGACCCTCTGGTCCTATCCCACCGCGGCTCATTTTGGCCATGCTCTGCATCTGTACTCCAACTCTTTCACTGCCATTGTTGGTTCCCTTGATCTGACTCAATGATTCAAGGGAATTGCAGTTTTTTGCATTTGCATCAACCTTCTACTGCACAGGTCTCATGTTGATTTGATGCGGGTTGTTGATTGGATTTTATATTTTTGAGGTTCAACTTTGTTGCATTGTGCACCGCATTTTCACCCAAATTGTGGTTGCATTGTTCCTCAGTATGTGCATGACTGATGACGCTTTGTGGCTCAGTCTGGTTACTGTGAAATTTTTCGACCTGGACATATTGTTCTGATTGGTTGGTTCAGTGAATATCTGAAATATCCTCCTGAATTTGTCCGTGGTTAATGGTGGATTCCGCGTATGCCGCCACTTCAGCTGCTGCTCTCTTGCGGGCTTTTTGTGCTGCTTTACGTTGTTTACTTGTAACTGGGTCCACAATGGAGTATAGTCCATCTTCACCCCAGCGGAATGGGTGGTGGCCATCAGTCATTTTAGCGAAGTTATCATTATCTTCGTCCATAGCTTCTTCACAAAAATCATATTCCATTAAGCCCTCTTTTACAGGGCATGCATGTTCCTTGTGGCCCAGTGAGCCACAGTGGTTGCAAATGGGTGGTGCGCGTTCTGGTGTGACTCAGAATGCAGCCAACTGGCCCCCATAAGCAAAGTGAAATTCTGCTGCGCAGGGAATTCTGGATAAATCCTCTTCCACTTCTGGGAAGGGGTTGATTACAGCGTTAGCTTTGCCCATGCACAGGTCGGGCATTAAGAAAAATCGCTGTAATTCAAGTTGTTGGATTTCTCCGTAGGCCACAAGACCTTTGCGGAGCTCCTCCTCGATTACCTTATAAGGAAGGTTGGTGGGGAGCGAGTCAAAGGAGATGAACAAAGTTTTTGCTTTATTCAATCTGGTGCACGAAGTGCGCACAATTTTTTTGCCCTCAGGGAGGGCAATTTCCACGCAGATTTTTGCTGCAGCATCGGCTTCATCAGCTTTTTCAAAACCAATATTGATCCAGCCGTGGCCCATGTTGTTGGTGGCTACGTACACCGCGTGAGGGAAAAGTGAGGGCTGTGCCTCACATGTTTTCTCCCACAGGGTTGGTAAATCATCCCCAAGGAAGAGTCTGATCCCATGTTCCGCCTTTGACAAAGGTTGGTTGAGTTGAATGTACATGTATTGCGCGTGCTTTACAGTAGATACCATAAACCAAGATGGTGTCTGAGTTTGCGATTTCTTTGCAGATTGGGTTCCTGGTCCCCCTCCAGGGCGTTTCTTGCCCTTAGTTGAACCGTTAAGCGCACCACTTGCTGCGACACTCGCCCTTGTTGTATTATTTTTATTATTAAAGTCGCCCATCTTTCCTGTGTGTGATTATCCAAATTTTCTGTTTGAATCAAAACGTAGTAACTAATGTGATTGTTATGAGAAAGAAAAGCCAAATTCCAAATTTATTTGTGAATTTTTTAAAGTCTTGTGAATATCTAGTGATGATGGATACAATTTTGAGAATCTCTGGATAGTACTTGTGGTGGCCTTATTCCTTTATCATTCATCAAAATGGACGGCTGTACCAAAGATATTTTGGCTGGTGTTTTGAGTGGTAACCCATCCTGATGGCAGTGCAGTCTTATTAATATTATCATTATTCTCTATGACACAATACTGACTAAGTCAAAAGGTGAGGTTGGCCCAATGAAAGTATGTTGATAAATTAGAGTTGAGGGACGGTACTTCGTGAAAATAAGGCAAAATAAATAACATAGGGATGGAGTCAGTCATGCTTTTCCAGTAGCATATATCCTTAAGCCATTGACAGATTTTCTGTAGAGCGCCATAATCCACAGTAGTATATGCTTCCAGGATGGTAGAAGTTCTATCCAAGAGATGATAGTAAAGTAACCAGGCTGTTTTATACTTTTATGAAGCAACCCTTCTTCAATATGATTTTGATAATTTCTTCTCTTAGTTGGTCTTAAACCTCAGTGGTCTCTTGGTCCCACATCTCAGGTTGCTAAAAAATATATAAACCCAGTCTTCTTTAGAAGCATATAAGATTTGTATAGACAAGTGATATAAACCATCAAAATTCTGGTGGATAGCTCCCACGTGGTGAATAATAAAATAATTGTAATTCTGTAGATTGAGGGTCCACCAAGAAAGTCTACCATTGGGGTCATTCTTCTGTTGCAAAAAAGATATGACGCATAAATTACAAATGTGGAGTGTTTCCATAGAGATAGGGGCGGGAATGCTCAATGGCCAATAGCACATCCAGATAATTTCATTAACTAATGCAATAATTTTTCTCCTCTTTAGTCAGAATTTTACCAAAATAAGCAGTAGGGTGATAAATTTTAATTAGAATCAAGTTTCACCAAAATTGTTTCAGTTACAATGCCACTAGCATCCGTGAATAGGAAAAATTTTATCAAATTTTGGATGAATTAGTATAGGAGCTGACATGAAGGAATCTCTCAGGGATTCAAAGCTACTATTTTGATCCTTCTCTATGGAATGGGAAGTCTTTGTGAAGTAAACATACCAGTGACTCAGCCAGTTTAGCAAAAAGAGGAATGATTCATTAATAGTAATTATCCATCTTAGGAAGACTATGTTGTATATGGTCTGAAGAATCCAGTGATTAATTATTTCCTTAATTTTATATTATAACTAATATTTAGATGAAGGTTTTGATATTTATTTTATGTCAAAGTTAAATAATTGGACTCATTAACTAGAAATTACTTCAGCCCACGGCCCACGTCTTATAAGGAATTGCCAAAGTTGAACTTTATTTACTATTGGCAACATTTTATTTTTCCTTTTTCAATTATTGTTATTATGATGGAAAATCAAATCCTTCATCCCCGCCAGAGCACTTGACCCCAGGTATCTCAAAAACCAGGCTTGCAGTTTGATTTTTTATAAAAAAAAGTCATATATCATTGTTTATTCATTATTTTAACCTAGGCCGGTGTAAAACTTGTCATTAATAATTTTAATCTTTTTCTCATTCTTTCCATCAGAGATCAAATTTAATAGTCTGACAGCTGTTAGTATGAAAATCCTAAAGTCAAAGTCTAGCAGCCCTGTAATTCTGATTATATGATTAGCTAGAAACTTTTTAGTTCTATTAAGCTGTCCAATAATTACACCAATGTGAAAAAGGAATGATAGAAGCATATTAGACAAAAACTTCCAATGAGAGGGTAATCTGCTTTGACGTTATCTGGTGTAAATTCTACCATTAGAATAAGACTATCCAAGCAAAGCTTTATAGCCACTGCAGTAATTAATATTATGATAAAATAAATTTATACTTTTAATAAAGCCTATTTTGACAATTAAGTTCTCTTTGATGTTTTCTAAGGACGCTGTCTTCATATAGTGCCTTGTATTTGTGTGTTAGTTAACCTGTGCACTTATATAACGCCATATGCTAATTTCAACAACCTGTATATTGCACAAGCTACTCTGCCAGGATTTCTTTTAAATGGCAACAATCTTATCAGGTAATGGGGAGTTTATAAAAGTAACCTTATTGTCCAAAAATTCCATCTCCATTTAAAAAGAAGAAATTTGGTGGTATTTAGATTCAAGGAAGATTATCCCATCTGAAAAAGCTAAGTTAAGCTTTGAAGATGCTTGTTGAAGATATGGGAAACAAAATAATATTGCTCAGGTAAACTAATATGCAGGATACAATGATAATTCTTAGAATTTCGTCCATTGCTTATTATTAAGGTTGCAGGGGTGTTGTATTAACCCTGGGCATATGGGTCATCTCAAGGGCCCCTTTACTGGAGATTGTTGGGATATGGGGGAGCAACATCAACCTGGCCCCTATTAATCAGGGCTCTGAAGCACTCACTGAGTTAATAGGCCATTGAGACCTTAAGTAAAGCTAAGAATGGAAAAGTGATAGGCGAGAAATGATAAATTTATTAGAATGATCCTTTAAGTTTTATAGGACCTTATAGGATCAGGAAAGGAAGAAATCAGGAGTGGGAAAGTGTTGGCAATGATTGCTTAAAGACAAAAAATATAAATAAATAAAACTTACAATGGTAGAAGGACCATCCTCGGCATAATTTGCTGGTGGTCCCAAAAGGGTAACTTGATTGGGGTGCAAGCACCAAAATAAATTTTACCACAACCCAATTGAGTTTTGACATCCTTGGCATTAGTCACTGGTGTCAAAATAAATAATTATTTAAAATGTTATTGGGGTCAATCCCTAATACTTCAGATCAGGCTCAACCCAAGTTAATGGGGAGCCCAATCCAGCATCTGCCCATAGGCGGGTTGTGACCCCTAGTTGAGGCTTCCCCAATAAAGGGAGATTCCTGACAGAGATCATTGCGCATTTCTCAATATCTTAAGGAAAATTTTTAATTTTCCAATATCCACTGGCAAGATCCATGGCAAAAAATTGAGATCAGGCAAAATTTGTAGAGCATAATAAATTCATAGTAGTTTTCATGGCTAAATGATATGATAATTGGTACATATTAAGAAAAGTAAGCACTGCTTCCTCCCCTAGTACAGGTTTTGAGTTCAAAACCTGTACTGGCTAGAAAAATTCTCGATGTGGTATATTTGTCCCAAGGTTGACCCACCTCAAATAATTAAAAAAAGTAAGCAGAGCGTGCAGAGGCCAAGAGGAGCAAGTTGATGAGCCTGTCTGATATGAAGCACACTTTGTACCAACTCTGGGTGAAGGAAAATTATTCTTAAGTTTGTTCAGGGGATGCGTGTGATGGTCATGGGGCATTGCAGCCTCATCCCTGCAGTGCACAAGTTATATTTTGATTAAGGACAGGTTGTTTTGTTAAGTGGGAAAACGGGGATTTGATATGCTTTTTAGTTTACCATACTGCAAATCTGAAAAAATACATTTTCAATCAATCACCCAAGTTCATTTATACTTGAGCTACTGTATCACAAAGGATGGCAGTTTACAGCGATTGGTTGATTTGGGAACAGTGCATCGCTTAATGGAAAATGACCCCCCAACTCCTTATAATTATTGTTTTACAACCAACCTTTTTTTAGTTGACTGCTTTAATAAGAGAACACTGTGTATTTTATTTTATTTATGTGCATTTGTTTAGTTCTGCTTGCCAACATCCATGATGTCCAAAATAACAATTATGTGCCATCCTTACTTGGGGTCCTCTGTGCACCATTCTTACTGGCGGTGCTTTGTTTACCCTCTTCTTAGCGATGTACCCTGGTAGTAGGGTTGGCCCTCTCCCACCACCTCTACTGATACTGGAGCGTTACAGACATACTCCTAACTGTCAGGATCAAGGGTTGATGCCACAGATCCTTTTGTCGTTTGTATGTCAGATGACCCAAAGTCTGAGGGTGTTAGATACTTACCTTGGTTGCTTCTCTTGGTTGAGAAGTCTTGTTAATCCAGATATCAAGTCTGGAATGATAAATTCCAAATAGATGCAATTTTTACTTAAAATTGCAAAAAGGGAATAAAAGCATAGTCTTAATTTTAGTCTAAGCACCGTTATAAGGGAGTTTTGCTTAGTTAATCCTCATAACAAAGTCTAGATTTATAACAAGTTTAAGATTTGATGTTAGGTTAGTTTTTTGGTACAATATGATTTTCTTGCCCCATAGATCATGTTTAACCCTGATACTAGTGTGCGGTATGTCATCAGAAATCGTCCCTGATAAGGGTCTAACTCTTTAACCAGCTCAGAGTTAATTCCCATTATTTACCTTGTTTGAATCTCCAGTAAGGGTTGGAATCCTGACAACGCCCCCTCTAGATCTTGGCGTAAGGGGGAAAACGGACGGAGAAAATGAAAAATGCGGTTTACTACTGTACCATAAATGACCTTTATGATTGAGTGTTCATTGCCATGCTAATAAAAACCCTTGTAAGGCCCTGACCAGTTGGTTCCCAATTTATTGTAATGACCTCCAGGCTGATGATGGTAGAAAAGAACTAGATCAATCAGTTCAAAAGTGTGTAGGGGGTTATGCTTATCATTAAAATGTTTAGTTTCTCTACTAGTGGTAGCTATAAAGTTCTCAGAAGCTAGAGCCTGGAGTCAGATGATTTCATTAGCAATGCTTCACATAGTAACTTCAGGGGCGTCAGGGGATGCCTGATCTAACATGGCCTGCACTCTGGAGGGCAACTAAGGATTTCATCCATATAAAGCCTGTAAGAACGAAATCTTTATTAATTGGTGGTAGCTTTATTGATAGGCCAGAGTTGCACTAGGCAAATATTGGGGCCAGTGCAGAGGGTCATTTGTGGGCAATATCAGAAGAGTGGACATTAGGGTACCATTCGCCTGCTCCACCATCTCATCTATGGCAGGTTGTTAGGGAGTGGAAAATGCCTTAGTGGATCCCATTAGCTCAGCTAAATCATTCACCAGTGATGATCAGAAATTTTGCCCATTATTGGAGAGTATTATATGAGGGCCCCATGCTGGGTGATAAGTTGATTATATAAGAAGGTGGCAGTAGCTTTTGCTGAAGCGGAAGGTAGTGGTACAGCTTCAATATACTTAGTTAAATAGTCCACGGCCCGGAGGAGGAACTGGTGACCATTAGAGGCTCGAGGGAGAGGTCCCACAACATCAATGCTAATAGTATGGAAGGGTTTACAGAGTGGAACAACTGGATGTTGTGACTGGGGATTAGGTCCAGCTTGACTTTGGCATACCAAGCAGGACTCTAATACATCTTGGATTGTAACAAACATTCCTTCCCAATAACATTGAGTCTTAAGCCACTAGTAATTTTTCCAAACTCCTCCGTGGCCAACTTGCCAATGTCTCTAATATGACATTGGTTCAGGCTGAAGGTCGTACATAGGGCATTCATTTTGAGACACAAGTTTGCACAATCGGCCATTTTGACTTGAAGACCTGCCAATTTTTTTCCAATTCCTTTTAAAAAGGTAGGAGATTAATCTTTCCATAAATGCGGTTGAGTTAGGAGGTCTTAAATTTGATCCTTCTCAGGGGCAATTATAGTTAATATGGGCAGCTGGGATAGGTAATCTGCATTTTGATGTATGGCCCTGGTCAATAGATGATGGAAAAGTCGTAGTTTTGAAGTTTTAACGACCATCAGGCTAACCTCCCATTGGGGTCCTTCACTCTCTGTAGCCATTGCAGGGAATCATGGTCAGTAATTATAGTGAAATGTTTGACATTTAAAAAAGGTCAGAAATGCTTAATAGCCAATAATACCGCCAAGCATCCATGTTCCATAAACTATAGTTGCGTTCAGTTCTGGTTAAAGTTTTGCTATAGTAGGCGATAGGATGGTTTACCAAGTTTTTGTCATGATGCGATAGGTTGGCTCCAATGGCTATATCACTAGCATCAGTAAAAAAAGAAAGGGTTTATCAAAGTTGGGATGTATACTGGATATTGGGAGAATAAGACGCGTAATAAGTCAAAGGCATGCTGTTGCTCTTTTTTCCAATGAAAAGGTGTCCCTTTCTATAATAAATATATATAAGAGGCTTTGAGGTATCAGCAAAGTGGGGGATGGACTAACATTAATATCCCACCACCCCTAAGAAAACTTGTACTTCTCATAGGGATTTAGGGGGGCATTTTGTAAATGATCAGGACCTTGTTGTCTATTTGTATATTCCAGCTCTACCTACCTTATGGCCCAAAATCCATCTCACTCTGAAAGAAAGAGCATTTTGACAGCTTTAGTTTTTGTGATGGTTGCCATAACTGCTGGAAGTCTTTCCTAAGGTGATCTAGGATTTCAGAAAAGGTTTTGAGAGCATGGTAGTATTGTCAAGATAAACTAGTATGCAGGAGCATTTTAAATCGCCTAGAAGTCCGACCATGGCGCGTTGAAAGGTAGCAGGGGCGTTACACAACCTCTGCAGCATTTAATTGGTCTTGAATAGTCCTTCACTTATGATGAGAGCTTATTTTTCATGATCTTCTGGGGACAAATATAATTTCCAGTACCCACTGGTGATATTGATAGCTGAGAAATAGTGAGACCCCAACATCAAGTGTAAGGAATCATCTCTACACGGCAATGGATAGCTGCTTTTTTGAGTGATCAAATTGAGCAGCGAAATCCATAAAATATGGTGACCGCCATCCTCCTTCCAAATTAATAGAAGGGGAGAAGCTCATGGGCTTTTATAAGGCATAATTAACCTGGCGTTCACCAGTTTCTGTAACTCTACAGCTACTTGTGCTCCTTCCTCTTTGGATTTTTGTCATGACCAGCATTTGAATGGACGGTGAGCCTCAGTCTCAATTTTGTGAATTACACCGTACTTTTTCCATAGTCACTTGGACCTAAGGAAAAAATATAGCCATACTTCTTAAGGAGGACCTCAACGGTTTTGTGTTCATTAGGGGTGAGATTGTCCCCAATTTGACTGTCAACCAGAGCTATGGTAGGTGGAGGATCAAATCCTAAATCTTGTAATGATCCAAAACAACTCACATCAGCAACATTCTCAATGGAACATAGTTTTACGTAAGCAATAGGGGCATGTCAAGGGACTTGGAGGGTATGATTTGTTAGGTTCCCTAATAAAATAGAGATAGATTTCCCATAGGCGGGATCCAAAATCCCAGGGCAGTTCAGCGCTTCATTGATAGAAGGGTTTGGGTGTACCCTAAACTCCAAGATGTGATTAGGAGGGGTGAGAATCTAAATTACTGTATTTACAATAACTTGTGAGCCAGAGGGTATTGTAATGGGCTGTAGGGCATACAGAGGGATCCCCACTTCGGCATCCACAGCCTCTGGGGGTAACTTAGTTTATCCCCCTAAAACTTGGTATACAACATTGCAAATGTAGGATGGGTATTCAAGGAGGCATGTCCGTTTTTTAGGGGCTCCTTTATTTTTGACAGGGAGTTCAGATATCAATGGAATCTGATCCCTATTATGTATAAGTATTTTTCCTTGTATTTGATGATGTAATTTAACTCCCACATCAGTTGGACTCCTATAAAAATTATAAGTATCATTTTCTAATGCGATGTCAGGGGCAGTAATTAAGTATTTCCTGAAGTGAAGGTTTAAGGCAGAATACACTTCAATAGCCTTAGTAGACTGACTACCTGCTGTACCATATTCAGCCTCATGGATCAAGTCCAGAGACATTTTTATCTTTTGGATGAGTCAGGAGGAAATAAAGTTAATCGTTAAGCCAGTATCAATTAATGCCAGGTCTTTAACTTTATGTACAACTATCCCAACTCGAACCACTGAAGATCCAAAATGGGGACCATCTAGTACTAAAAAAAGATCCAAAATGGGAATTAACAGCTAGTAGACTGTCAGTAGGGATTTGCAATGAAGCAAGCGGAGGATTCTGCCAAGGCCAATCTCGGGGCTGTTCAATGCATTTAAATGTTTTGTCTGCCAGCGCTTGACTTTCCATAGAAGAGTTGACTGTCAAAATTGTTGGGGTAACTGACCAACATAAAAGTAAGAAAGCGGGAAGTGTTTATTTTTGGATAGAAAAGGGTATGTCAACTTCTGCAGGAGCAGCTAACACAAAACAACTTGAAGTGCTGGGGATAGAGCCTGAGCTTGAACAAGGGTCTTGAAGCACTTGTTTTCCATCAGCATAGGAGCCTCTTGCCCTATACTGACTGCTCTTTTGCTTACGTTGAAGGATGCGGCAGTCAATTCCAATGTGGCTGTTTATTCTACAATAAGTGCAGTATAATTTAGGTGTAGGCGAATCAGGGGGTGTAACAGCCAATACTTGGGACTGGGGCTCATTGGTGTTAAAACGAGGTGGCCAGATGTGTATATGTAGTTTGAACGGAATTTCCAATATATCCACTTTAATATGGAGGATGTGAGCTAGGTTATACTTCACCACTCCAAGATAAAGTATTATATTATTCATATTTTTAAATGATGACAATGCATCAGGTATGGTATCATCTAATGTAAGATGATTCCCTGCAACTCGAGTTTGTGCTTTGAGGTAAAAACGGTGGGAGAATTCACTGATAGTTTCCCCCAATTAAGGCTAATACCCATAAAGGTCTGTTTTTGGTTGGTTAAAGTTAAGGTTAAGTCGCTCCCAAATTTTCTAAGAAAGGAAGTCTTGGCATCAGTCCAAGTATGGCAATGCATCAGATGGGGGACCATAATGTATTGAGCCATACAGCTAAGACAGTTAGTCAAGTGCTTTAGTCATTAATGGTCAGTCCTTCCTCCAAGGAGCTTTCATAGCAATATAAGAAAGAGAAAATACTTCCCTCACCCAGGGACATAGATTTCTTTAAACGAAGATTCAAATGTACCACTTGGGGGGTTAGAGGACAAATGAAATGAACTGATACAAGGATAGCGCTATCACCTAATAAAGTGGCGGTATCTCAGGAATATGCTTGAGGTTGAAGTTCATCTACTTATATTTGCATATTATTAATATTGACAACTATCAAGTCTACTCTTTTGTGGGCAGCACTAAGAGCCAGCTTTGTGGTGACTAGTTGGTTTAAATACTGTATTTCGTTTTTAAAGTGGTATCAGCAGCTTGGAGGTCGAGTTGATGTTGTTCAGAAGTGAGCACTCTTTCCTCTAATCCACATACCAAAGCAGATAGGGTTTCTCAATCGCTGAGATGGGCAGATTCACAATCTGAGGAGTTTTCCAAAACATAATTGTTATTATCTATATTTTCTCTTGTTGTTTATTAATATAGTTTTACTACAAACTTGGGGTTTAACTGTAAGGGAGCACCAGTTTTGTCAGGATCATAAGTTTGATACCATAGATCCTTTTGTTGTTTGTAGGCCAGATGTCCCAAAGTCCAAGGGTGTTAGATACGTACCTTGGTTGCTTCTCTTGGCTGAGAAGTCTTGTTAATCCAGATATCAAGTCTGGAGTGATAAATTCCAAATAGATACAATTTTTACTTAGTATTGTGAAAAAGGAGAAAAAGCGTAGTCTTTATTTTAGTCCAAGCATTGTTATGAGGTAGTTTTGTTTAGTAGTCCCAAAGCCAAGATCTAGACTCATAAAAATTTGGGGATCAATGGTAGGGTAGTTATATTGGTCTAATATGATTTGCTCGCTTCGTAGATTGGGCTTGAACCCTGATTCTAGGGCGTGGTATGTCGTCAGAAATTGTCCTCAATATGGGATTAACTATTTGGCCAGTTTGGGTTTGATCCCCATTATTTACCTTGTTCAAATATCCAATTTAAGTGTAATCCTGACACTAAAAATATTGGTTAACTGTCCTCCAGGTTATTGAATTCAGTCGCCTGTAATCCATCACTACTTGATGGCCTCCATCATTCACAAACCAATTGTATGGAGAGTCCCATGGGCTCTGAGAAGACTACAGCAGGATATCTAAAAAACTGTTTATCTCCTTAGTCCTTTTCTTTCTTTAATCTAAAATTTCTGGTATGGCCTGGCCCAAATGGAGGTGAGTATCACTGGTCTATACTTTGTGTTAGACCCCCTTTATCATTCCAAACTTTAAGGGCCTGTAAAAAATAGTTTAGCATACTCCTTAATTAGGCAATCAGCCAATTGTTGTTGCTCAAAAGTAAAGATGCACTAAACGTTACCTTAACTTAGGCTACAATGGGGTATTTATTAAGCCCTAGGTCTATCAGAAATATATGATCAGTGATTGACCCAACTTGGTTGACCAGTAAAGTTCGGACATATGCTATTAAATAGTTTTGAGTCACAGTCTGAGGTGTGTTGGTAACATTCTTCAACAATATGGCAATAAGTCCTTGATATACATATTAGGTACCAGTACAAATCAGAGACTCCCATTTAGAATGATTGGTTTCTTCATAGTCACCAATATATGATCTGAAGATATATTTCACTTAGATTCTTTTATTCACCAGAATTTGGCACCTAGAAGGGATGACGACTTTATGAAAAATGGGCATTTCTTCTTGGGCGTTGACCATGGGTGGAGGAAAATTAGCTTTTGGCCCCAAAAATTGGTACTTCAACCTCTCAATGAAATGATTCTCCAGTAGGAAACTTTGGGATATACTTTCCCTTCCTCCTTTAACAAATTCTGAATGATAAGCGGGAATCAATACCCCATTATGAAAAACAGATACTTGTGACTTATCTTGGTGTCAGACATGATCAGGAACTGCATTACTGAAAATTAACCTTTTATCTTCGTCCAAGATAATCTCTGAGGAGATCACTAAGGACTGATTCAGATAATCATTGTTAATAAGCCCCAAGAGATCTAGTGCTGGAGGGTCCAGCAGTTCCATATTCTAAAACTGTGATTTCAATTATGGTATGGCCTTAATTTTCTTTGTAAGGCGATAGTAGATTAAGTTGACTGGGGAGCTGGTGTCAACAATAGCCAGGACTTTTACCTTGTGCACCACTACCTCTGCACGAGTTACAATGGAGCCAAAGTGAAGGTTTAAATAGATATCATTGAGTATATTATGCTCATTGAGGATGTCAGATAGTTTCATAGAGCTAGACAAGAAGAATTGAAGACTTTTTATCAAATTATAGTGTTGAGGATGCTGAGTCCAATAGGAGTTGAAATGTTGAAGCATTTGTTTTTTTGATATATTGAGTAAGTTGCTAAGTCGTATGTTTGTCAGCATAGGGAGCCCCATGCCCTAGGATGACGCCTCTTTTTCCACCTAGTCTGATTTTTTATTTGGTCTTTAACTCTATTGGCGATTGAAGGACCCACAATAGGAATAGGGGTCATGTCTGAATTGAGGCGTCAGGTTTTGTCCAATTGCATGTATATGAGGACATAACCTTTATTTAAATTTGTTATGAAGCGTCTTTAGTTCAATAAGCTTCATGGTAGCCTCCTTGATGTCAATATTGATTTGAAAAGCTTCTTGACACCTTAAAAGAAAACTATAAGATGTCAGTCAAAGGAGAAGCATGTTCCACAGCAGCTATTGTACTGCTTAAGGTAATCTAGTCACAGGAGACTAAGCCTTGGGCTATATACTAGAAAAGGCTAACAAAGTCTTAATAGAATTCTCCTTCTTTTGGTTGTACTAGCATGAAGGTTTGCTTTTAATTAATGGGGTTAAGTTGCTACCAAGTTCCTAATAAGGGCCGCCATTTCTTGATATCAGGTTTTACGCACTGGCTCCTTCCAATGAGCCACTAATGAATTGGGAAGCAGGGCCCAAGTCAATGACCAAAGGGCGGACAAGGTCCCTGAGACCATTCTTCTAGTGCATGTGCTACAGGTGCATGTATAAAGACCCCTTAGAGGAAAGTTTCGAGTATGCTTACCCCAGCACCATTCTCAAACTCTAAGTCAAGGTGTATAGGGAGGCGCTACCCTTCCTTAAATCGCTCTCAAAGTCCACCTCCTGTTTGTATAGGCCAAACACGATCGTTGTTAGACTAAATTTACCAATATAAACCTCGGAAGACAATAATAAAAATAAGTAAAGCTTAAGAATGTCTTTATTGGATATATTTAGGCAAGTTGATAGAAAATGGAACTAGAGAACCTCCCATTCTAAAGTCCCTTCTCTTATAGCTCTCTACTGCAAGCATAGATCAAGCTCTTCCGTCATGCTTGACACTAGGTCTTTTGAAATATGCCATAAGCAACCCCCCATTGTTCTAGGCCGGATTTAATTCCTTAGTGGCTGAGCCACCACACCTAAGAATCGTTCCAATTCTGATTCAAATCCACTTTTAACCTAGAATCCACCACTTCAAAACCATTTGGCTTGACCCCAGGCCTGAAGAAAGTTTTAACCGCCGTCCTTCCCCAGTCTCAGTCCCAACCTTGGGTCTAGCCAAGGCTAATGCTCTCTCACCCCCTCTATCTTCCACATCAGCTTGTTATGTCTTATTTAAGATCAGAGAAGTATGATGTTGAGGGAAAAGCTCAACCGTCAACCAGGTGATACATTATTTGGAGTAGATTAATATTTCTAGGGAATTAATGTCAAGGCAGGTCTGTATACGTTGAACTTTCTGTCTGTTAGTGGCTAGCTCCGCGACACATAGTACACTAATAGGAAGGTTTGTATATTCTCTGTACCAGGGACATATCTCCTTAAAGTTAGGCTTAAAGGAGTTAACAAGTCAGAAAAGATAGATATAGCTGGGTTGGATGATATCCAGGGTTCTGAAGGTTCAGTCTCAAGAATGTTAATCATGCAAGTTTAATTAATTATTATCAAAGAATAAAAGAACATCTTGTAGATTTTCACTCCAATTATCTACGTGAGTTGTGACAGCTTTAAAGCTGATAGCCTAAAAAATTGAAGACTAGTATTATTCTGTTCAACAAGCTTTTTCTAATATATCCCCTTCCTAGTTTTCCATATCCTGGTTTTGGGAGTTAATTTGATTTTACTTTTCATCAAAAGTAGTTTAATGTGTTCATTGATTATTAGTCATTTACAACACATTTGTTGAATAATGGTAATCGTGCTGTGAAGCTCATTAAGGCCAAATCAGCACCAAGATAGTTTCCTTCAATGTCCATCAAACTCCCTTGAGCCTTTCCCTCAATTGTCATTTTAGGTTTTGAGTCTGGGATTACATTACCCTTGTCTCAGGTTGGCTCAATGAAAAGAGGGTTATCCGGCAGTATTAAAGCCTTTAGGGACTTAAGGTCTTTCTGGGCCTTGAGGCCCTTCAGGGCCAGTGTGTCCAAAGCGACATTTTTTTGAACGTGCACTTAAGAGGTTGATTGGGTATTGGCTCTTTCATTAAGATGAAGAATTTAATTTGCAACTCCTCAATCTAAGTATTATAAGTTGTTTTTGTTAATTTAACTGGGCTATTGATTTGGTCACATCTTTCTCTAATCGACCATATTAGGTTGCTGAATTAGTAAATTGCTGAGTAATTTAATTGAAAAGATGTCTACAAACTCCACTATTTAAATTTATTTGAGGTACGCCAACCAGGGGAGGGACATTGCTGAAACAGAAACTTCAACTAAAAAACCAAATATGAATCAACCGCCCAAAATGGGCATCAAGACAAAAAAAGAAAATAAAAAAATAACCTACCAGGTGGCACAGCGTCAAGCCACTTATCCCACCATGGTGGATGTGGAGGGGGATCAGGCGGATTATTGATTTCAGCATCAATTTCAGCTTCAGCATTGAAAAGGCGGACCAATGCTGATAGCAAAGGGGTTGGGGCATCTGCGAGATGAGGGTCAAGGTGGAGTGGATATTCATTAAAACTGAGAATTTGGGCCTGAATCATAGCCTCCAAGGATTTGGCCACATGGTGTTCAGCTTGGATGCGGGCACCTGGAAGGTGAGTGAATTTTGAGATGTTGGTTCTAGTTACACATGTGGATAGGGAAAAATCTTCCATTTCAGCAACATGTTTGATAGCGTTGGTGGCAGTTTCAGCTAGGCGCTCAATTTCCTCTTTTGAAACTATAGGGAAATCAGGGGTAACGTGGTGATGTGCAATCCTTGTTTAAATTCAGAGACTGATTTTGCCACATCTTTACATAGGTGGCGATTTTTGGGTGAGGCTACCACTGCTTTGGCAAGCTGGTGGTCACTTTGGTATGGGATAGCATTGGGTTTGGTGAAAAATTGGTTGGGCGGGAGTGGGGCATCAAAATCTGAATTCAGACATGGATTTAAATCTAATGATTTAGCTGAAGATGGGACAAATTCACCAGATTTGGACACTTCATCCAATAAATCCCAGGGACTTTGGTTGACTTGGATTAATTCAGTGATAGGTGGCCATGGTTGGGTAAATTTTGAGGTGGGAGATTTTTTGGGTTGATATTGGTCCTAGCATGCACCCAATTAGTTGGCATGGGTGTAAATTGTATAGCTTGGATTTGAGGTGCTATATTTTGCTTCTGATTCAAGCTCATGGCCTGTGGGTGGAGGCAGCCAAAATCCTCACTCAAACGCCATTGGTGTGGCCTCATAGCTGGAGTTGGTCATATTCGCATGGTGTGAACTGTATTGACATTTCTTTCATATGGTCCAATTCATGGCAGAGGTGGCAAATTGTGCGATCATTGTTATGTGATCCCAAAAGAAATGGTCAGGTACGGATGGGATATAGGCATGCAGTGGGATGTTTTGGACCATGTTTAGCTGATGGAGGGTAATAGTGGACATTTCCTGAGGTGCTTCAAAGCGTTCAGAACCACTTGGGACAATGAATTAGAGGATAGGGTATGTGCCATAAGTGGATATCCCTGACATCAACTCCTCATAGAGTGTTTGGGGGAAGGTGTGAGGGAAGGTTTTCAAAGTTCACCACAAGTGTAGTATCATTGGGGAGTCATATATGAGTGGTGGTAATGAGTATGTTTTTATAAACTGAAGGCGTTGCTGCTGCAGTGGCCGCATCCTCTTCAGTCAGGAAGCCAATATCAAATTAGTCCTTATTAGGGCGGAAGTCAATATATCCTGCTGGTAAAAGGTGGCCGCTGCCAGCTCAATAATTGCTTTGTTAGCATAAGGGAAGAGACATCTGTACTCAACGTGGAGTCAAAAGTGGATACCAGATCTAGGTAGGGCTAAGGGGTGGGGGCGGTTTCGGTGGACTTGCACAAGGTGTAGTGCTAAATCCCTTGGAGGGACAAAGCAGCCAGATGCATTTTGGCGGACTGGTCAATCCAGTCCACACATGTTTGCATGTCAGGCGGTAAACATTAACAGGTGGAGCACCGCTGCCCCACACTGGGGCAGCGGGTTGTGGATCCAAGGACATATATTGGGAAATTGATGCAGTTAGGCAGTAGTAGAAAATTGACATGTTTTTTCAAGATTGCTCAAAAGTGATGTTGAGCGGAAAGAAAAAATTACCAACTCCATTATTAATCTTAACAATTTGATTCTGTAATTTAGTAGTTCTCTAATTATTCAGAATGTTTTCTTTATTGTCTGACAGAAATTGGAAGCAGTATCATTAATTTAAGAAGTCAGGATTGAAGCTGCTGGGTAATACTGAATCATCTCTGGATTTACATATAATACAATCCCAGAAGCTGCAGCTGATAGTGGAGAGAAAGTGTGGACAAACAATTGGAGGTATATTCAGTTTGGGTAACTCTAACTTCAGAAATTGGGAGGGCGGCAATAGTATATAGTTACATCAAAATCTCTACAACTCAGATGAAGTTATTTTAATTGGATCATCCTAAAAGTTTTAGAGTTCCATAAAGCAATGATTCTACTCTCTCAGTTACTTCAGCTGTTTGAATCTGATATTTCACATTAGTAGAATCTGAAATAGTAGATGTCATTGGCTCTCTAGGTTGCATATCTTATATATGAAAATATATTTTTTGTTGATTAGAGTAGACCCATCTTGTCACATTCTTATCTTTCTCTATTTTGGAAAATTTTATTGCCTCAGTAATTCGTCGTTTAGAAGGTACATATTCACCTATTAGTCTCAGAAGGTACCTTGCAGAAAGCACCAGTTTTAAATCCAAATGTTTTGGACGGTTCCTTTAAAGGCTAAGTATCAATGGTCATTTTAGCATCAGCGAGCTTCCTAGTGAGATTTTTGTCATTATGGATAATGTGCAGTTTGTCAATAACAAAACAGGCAAGATTATATAAAATGTAAATTATTAACTTAATTGAGGTGACCTTAAAAATCATTGAAGGGACATGGCTTCAATTAAAATATTGTGCCCCTTAAATGGTGAGGTCTTATCCAAAATTATGAGGGAGCTTAGTCCTTAGTTTGCATAGAGATTGGGCCTTTTTAATTAATTAGGTAGTTTCAGATTTGATAAACCCTTTGTATCCTTAAAGGTATAAGTTTGATCAATGAATATATTATGCGGTGGTTTACATTATTTGAAGATTAACTTATCAGAGGTTTGATTCATGTCTAAGTGATTCAAATTCTATCTCTCAGATCAGTTGTTGTAATCCCCTGATTATTGACTTAAACTGAATCAACTTTCACACAAATAATAATTAAGCTTCTCCATATTTTCCTTAAATTCTTTATCAACTAGTATCATTTATTGGACTTTGATCATAACCTACTGATGATGGTTGTTCAGGTGGCCTGTGAGATAGCCTGATAATCCAGAGTCAAGTAATGATTTCTAATTTTGCACTTAATTAAAGGTGTATATAGTATAATTCCACTTCATAGTTTTTTTAACAACTTTTTATGCTGCAATATCGAAGTTCACAACATTTTAAATGTAAGGTCTAGCTCATCTCTCATTATTGTACTACTTCTTAATGGTGTTTTCTCCCAAATTTAGGAGGTGAAAGATGGTGAAATGTTTAATTTAATTGAAATAGTAAACAATCCTAGCACTTAGGTAATTAGTAGGTGGTTAAGGTGAGATAGAAAGAGGGCCTTATTGTAAAGGTCACAGCTGAGGTTTAAACTTACCAGAATAGCTTCTAGTGAAGTACAGCAAATCTAGCAATTGTTGAACAGTAGGCTGAATATTATCAGAATGAAGTTAATAACTATTTTATATCACCTTTTGTATGGTAAGCTCAATATTGGACCAAAATTTAAGATTTTTCATAATACATTAGGAATATTACATACTTTAAGAGATACTGACTCATCTTGTTGAGCTCATAGCCCAGTTAGAGGGTAGCTTATCTTAGCTTGAACTTCCTCTTTGATGTTCTAATAGTTATCATTATTAATGATTGGGTATCCTCTGTAATAAGCACCAATTCTTAATTTTATACAATGATTATCAGAATCCTAGCTGTGTAGGGTGCTCTCTAGGTGCCCTCCAGAATCCCATCAGTGAGGAATGTTATAATTTTGGCCAGTATATGATAGCTCGCTTCTGCGCCCTGATTTCAACTGCACAGATTCTTGAATACTTGCGTTGATTTGATTGAAATTGATAGACTGAGGCAATTTTAGTATGAATACTATTGTGGTTGATTGCCTTAAAGCCATGTTGAGTGAATTTTCCAACGTTAGAAAGGTTCTTCTTTGTCATGAAGATACTTCTTATCTGGTAGGGAACAATTTCTCATTCTCTTCACGCAGAGCCTAGCAGAGACTTGATAAAACCAACCTAAGAATATCTGATCCTTGCACTCTTATCTCAAGAGTGATTTTAAACAACTAATGTAAAACAACTTAGTTATTATCAAGTTTATCCAAAATTACTGGGAATATTTGGGGGGTTTTATACTATATATTTAACAACAGTTTTTCATCTGTCCGCTAGGAACTATTTGCTCTCCTATTCTGGTTTGCCCCTCAAGTGTTAAGCACCAAATCTCATCAGTTATTGTTGACTTGATTTTCTTAGGCAGCATAATCCTTGGCTGTTTGGTGACCAAACAATTGGTGTTATGCACTCAAAACTAATTTTTGCTAGCCAATGATGACCTACCCTCACCTCCAGCATTGGAGTGCTTATGTATTTTCCAGCAACTTCCCATCCATTCCACTCTGAACGATTCCCAATAATTCGATTGTTTGGTGTTGTTCCTTATCAAATTTGTGCTCAATATCATTGGGGATTATTTCTGACAATAATCTTATCAGTCGGTGGCAGTTGCCAAGATATCAAATTGTTTATCGCATTAATTTGACTTTCAGGTACTGTTTTTCATAAAAATTTATGCTCGTTATTATTGGGGAAGATTCCCAATAATCTCTCAAGTTGCAACTGCTGCCAAGATATTAATTGTTTTACTGCAATAATTTAACTATTGGGTGTTATTCCCACATCAAATTTATGCTCATTATCATTGGGGATGATTCCTGACGATAATCTCTCAAGTTGGCAACCGTTGCCAAGACTATACAATTGTAATAATCATTGGACTCATTAATCAGTTAGTAGGTTGGATATATGGTCAACTGAAATTCTAGCATATCCCCCCTCTTGACCAGACTATCCAGTGTAAGATAGAACCATTGGGGATAGAAGCCGCCTCAGCTTGTGCTCATATTTGGTTTATCATATCTCTACGTCCTCATCAGACTTTGGCTCCGTTTGCACTCAACGCCTATATGCTCTGCTTGGTTTGACGGCTTCTTTTCCTTGGTTGCTACCCACTGCCGCCTCTTCTCAAACTTGGTTCCTGCGACATCATGCCGTGCCAGTCCCATCTTCACATCATTGCTAAAAAATCAACTGGTCCATCAGTACAAACCCCCAGGATGGGTCCCAATGGCATCTTGCCATTCAACCTGTACCAAAATCAGGATGGGTTTTAACATTTTGTTGTTAGGGACTATTCTGGCAGATTGAGTTTAAGCCCATCTTGAACCTTCCAATCGCTCAGGACTTGTGCCTGTTATCTTACCCTTCCTCCACGCTTGTTAGGTGAGAATATTGCCTGATGCATCACCGCTCAAATAATAAGAATCAATTTTTTTAATAAATACTTTTTAGTTTTTAAATTTTTTATGCATCTTTTTATCTTTTTTTCATATTTGTATTTTTTACATAAGTTCAATACTTTAAGTATTTTGTGTGGACTCTATTGACTATTGTGGGAATTTATATGACCAATTATCCAGCTTGCAAATTATCTAAGCTTCAATTAATTAAAGATAATTGGTTCATTTATTAATTTATCTTATTGATTAAGCTTTGAGATGTTGCTTGATTATTCTATCTCATTGGCAATAATCAACAATTAAATGGTTAATTGTAATTCTCATAGGATCATATCCAATGATAATTATGGTTACAATTTTGTTGGGGATTATTGCCAACAATTTGGAGATGAGTAAATTGATTTTATATGGTTAATTACTCATGGAAAATCATCAGGTTTGGAAGCCAACATGTGGGCTGATATGTTAGCGATTTAATTACGCTATTCCTCATGAATATTAGCTGAAGTATATACCAAAATTGAACCAGTATCCCTTTTCTATCAGCTAGGCATGCTGAGATCATTGTAGATATCCCTTTTCATTGTCTAGGCATGCTAAGAACCTCGTGGTTACCATGAATACCCCTAACATATGTTCATCATCATTTTACCCTATAAATATTCTCTCTTTCTACTAATAAAAAACACCTTATTACTGTGAATACTCTAATGTTTTCAATTGTTGATTGTTTACTTCAAAGTGAAGTTGTGTGAAGAAGTACTTCCTGTCTAAGTGTCAACGCCAGAGTGAGGCCAAAGTCACTAGAATCCTTATATATTGCCAGAGTGAGGCTGAAGTCACTTGAACCTTTATATTGCCAGAGTAGGGCCAAAGCTACCCATTTATCCAAACTCAACTAGGCTAATTGTCTTCATACAATTAGCAAATTTGTATTTATTCCCAGAGTCAGTAGTTAAGCGAACCTGTGCACCAGTAGAAACCCCGTGGTTTTTACAACTATGTGACCATCTTTGATATTCTTGATCATATGGACATCATTCACAAACTTAGTGATAATTTTGAATGGTCCCATCCATAGGCATCCAACTCATTTTTCCTTTCCAAAATTTTCTTCATCATTATTTGTTGACTCAAACACTCAGATTAATTCTGCAAATAGAACTGTACATGATCCCTTTATATGCATGAATTAATTTAAATAAAAGAAAAAAGTAAGTGAGGTGGGTCAACCTTGGGACAAATAATCTACACTGAGTTTTTTCCTGTGCTGGTTTTGAACATGTTTAAATCAAAGCCCAACCCAGAGTGGAGCAGGAACCACCCCGCTATATTACCACACCTTTGCATGGATTAATTGAAACGTTTTTATCTATCCAAATTCGTCTAGATCTGATCCTATTTCTTAGCATTCTTTGCCAACTTAACCATTTAGATTATTTCTGTTAATAGATCTGTAAATGACCCATAACTCGCATAGATTAATTTATTAAAGTTTTTCTTTGTCAAATTCGTCCAGATCTGATCATATTTTTTATCTTTCCTTGCCTTTCTCATTAATTAGCTAAATTAAGATCAGCTGACTTCATCCACTATTATCTATAGTTAATTGTTTTTTATTTATGATCTCATATAATGCCTCAGGACTTCTCAAAGTGGACCCAGTTGTAACCCAAGCTGGTCCTGCCAACAACTTTATTCTAATTAGATATCTGATAGAACAGGTTCTCTTGCAGTGCTAGATAGTTCTGCATCTAGAATGCAAGGCCTTTTCCCAAATTTTGGGCTGTTTTATCCTCCTCTTGAGGAATCACAACATTCACAATTTGTTGTGATTTCTTATCCCAATTTTGGGTGTCAAAATGTCCCATCGCTCTACTTTACCAATAGTGTCTAGTTGATTTATCCTTCCACTTAGATCCGTTGGGTTTTTCTCATTATGACTTGATTCTGCTGATTAACGACTTTTTCAATTCTCAATGGAATTTCATCTTCTAATTTCACCATAGTTTGATCAAAGACAGTGGAATTTTGTCATAAAATTGATTGGGCGCATCAAAAGTTACTTACAATATCTTCAGTTGGTTCACCATCTGTGAGGTCGTTATTTTAGTTACTAGTGCTGCTGCCATAATCCAATCCAATTTTTGATAGGCCTAAAGCGCCAGATGCATGGCTATGCATGCATCAAAGTCATTAAGCATTTTGCCTTTGACGAGACCATGAATTCTTGGTTAGATAATCAGCAAAACTAGATAGGGTCTCATCCTTGAGGAATTGTATACCAATAAATTTTTTGATTTGCCATATGAGTAGGACTTCCAAACTCCATGATCGCTGCTTTTGCTTAGACTTATAACCATTTTTACCCATTAAGGTGGGGTAGCACAAGATTCTGGCAATCAGTGCTAAGACAGTTTATTACGGTCACCACTTTCTGATGGTCCACATATCCAAGCATGGTCATCTCAGAGAGGCGATAAAAACAAGGCGTTATCCTTGTTAAAGGTGGGCAACTTGAGCATATTTCAAAATTCCTCAGTTGCTCCATTTATAGATAAATTCTTGCCCAACAACTTGAGTAGCATAAGAGTAGCTTTGGGAGTCATTTCTAACAAACCAGCGAATGATTTAGGCACATTTCAGGGCAAAGAGATCTTCCTGATTAAAATTTTGCATGCATTTTCATCAGCCTCATTTGCTTTGAACTGTGCACATTTACATTTGTGATTTTCCAACTCCTCAAAGCACTTCATAATCTTCTCCATATCCTCATGAAACTGACAGATGCGTTCTTGGACTACTTCAAGTTTTATTTTGGGGATAAAGCTTCCTTAATAAGTTTGGCCTCTTTCTGCTTCAAAAAAGCAACTTTTCCACACAGTTTATAATTCATAGTTCCAAGTTGTTAAGCATCTCTTCCGCCTTGATTACACGCTCCTCCAAGGTACTAAAGTCAGCTTTAGATGCCAAGCTAAGCACATTCTAATTGATGGCCTTTAATTATTTCCAGAGCTTCTGAAGCTCATCTTTATAAGATATTGTGGTTTAAATTGGCTTTTGGCAACTCAACTAACCTTTAGTGAGCAAAATTGTTAAAATCTGGGCCACCAGATGGTAGCTTGCTTCTGCGCCCTGATTTCAACTAACAGATTCTTAAATACTTGCAATGATTTCGATTGAATTCTGATAGACTGGGGCAATTATAGTATGAATACTATTATGGTTGATTGCCCTAAAGCCACGTTGAGTGAATTGTCCAGCGCTAGACAGGTGCTTCTTCATCTTAAAGATACTTCTGATCTGGTAGGAAACAATTCTATTCTCTTCATGCAGAGTCAAGCGGAGACTGGATAAAACCAGCTAAAGAATATCTGATACTTGCACTCTTATCTCATGAGTAATGTTAAACAACTAATGTAAAACAACTTATTTTTTATCAAGTTTTAATCCAATTTAAAGGGGAATATTTGGGGGTTTTATACTATAAAAATTGACAAGCTTTCCAGCTGTCTGCTGAGAATTATTTGTTCTCCTATGCTGGTTTGACCCTCAAGTGTTAGGCACCAAATTTCATTGGGTATTGTTGACTTGATTTTCTTAAGCAGCGTAATACTCAACTGTTTGATAACCAAAAAATTGGTGTTTGGCACTCAAAACTAACTGTGTTGGCCAATGATGATCCTACCCTCTACCTCCAGCATTAAAACGCTTAGGTAGTTTCCAGTGACTCCCCATCTGTTCCGCTCTGGACAATTCCTAATAATTTGATTATTGGGTGTTGTTCCCTCATTGAATCTGTGCTCAATATTATCAGAGATGTTTCCAATAGTAATCAAATGTTGCCAACCGTTACCAAGATAATTAATTGTTTATTGCAATAATTAGACTATTGGGTATTGTTCCCTCATCAAATTTATGCTAATTTTCGTTGGGAGTAAGTTCTCAGTAATAATCAGACAAGTTATAACTTATGTCAAGTTATCAATTGTTTTACTGCAATGATTCAACTATTGGGTATTATTCCTTCATCGAATTAATTCTCTTTATCATTGGGATAATTCCCAACAATAATCTCTCAAGCTGGCAATTGTTGCCGATAATATACAGTTGAAACTAATCATTGAATTCATTAATTGGTTAATAGGTTGGATAATGTGGTCAACTGAAGTTTCAACAGGGCAGGTGCAGGTTGCTTAATCCATCGCCCTGCAAAAAGAAAGTAGGCCAAAGCTCTTCCTAGATTTACAAGCCTTAACCCTTGGGTAGAAAGTATTTTCAAGAATAGTTTTTTATTAAATTAGTTGTAATGAGTTAAATAATTATTTATTTAGTTATAGTGAGGTATAAGGTAAGGTTTATTAAGAAAATCTCACACTATTTAGATTCTAGGGCTACTAGTGGGTGCCAAAAGAATTTAGGAAAGGCCCCAGGGAAAATACTAAGCAATGGCAAGTTAGTTTCTAACTTAACATGACTCTTATTGTCAATTGCCAATTTCCTAATTATAATCTAAGATTAGTAATAAGGATATTATAACTGTAAATAATATATAAATAAGGATTGATTGTCCTTAGCATTAATCACCAGTAATCAAGACTCTTTATCATGATCATAATTTATTCCTAATAGGGTTAGTTTAAAAGGTCAATTAAGATATAATAAATGATTAATAGGGTTGATCTCAACCTAGATTAGCTTGACCCAAGTTAATGGGGAGCATAATCTGGTATAAACTAATAATTAAATATTTGCGAGTTGTGGCACCTAGTAAGAGGCTTTACCCTGAATAGGGAAATGATTGACAGAACCCCCTTCAAGCATCGGCTAGGGTCAAGATCCAGGATGAGGTCATCAGATCCTTAAAGCGTAGTTAGTCTGGCAATAGAAGCAGTTAAGATTTTGGAATTGTAGCTTTTGTAAAATAAATAAAGATCCAAACTTAGTGGGGTTGATATGGGCCAAAAGTTAATGGCGTGGAGGCAACTGTAAGTTCTGATAAAGATATTTTCAGCGTTAGGCGCTGGCAATAAGATAGTCAACATAAGGCAACTAGATGCAAGGCTTTTTTGTAAGAACATCAGCATTAGTTTCTGGTAAAAATATTAGCGGCAAGCAACTGAATGCTTGCCCTGATGAAAGATCCTCAGCATCATTTGCCAAATAAGAATTACGCAGAGGCAACTAAATTCCTGGCTCAGTTGAAAGAGCATCAGCATGGACTGCGGTAAGACCAGAGGCGTAGAGCAACTGAATGCTTGGCCTTTGTTAAGATCATTGGCATTGAGTGCTGTTAGAAACAGAAGCGGCAGAGAGCATCTAAATTCTCTTCCTTCTTAAAGCATCAGCACAGACGTCCAGCAAGAACTTAGGCGTTGAGAGCAACTGAATGCTTTGCCTATTAAAGATTACCACTCTGGGTGGCAGATTTTTTTGTAAAAATCATTGAGGGGTGGCCCTGGCAAAATTGCTAGTTATCCTCAACATTGAGTCACTTAAACCCTCAAATCCGCTCATTAAACTTGTTGAAAAGCTTAATATGAAAATAAAAACTTTTTTATTTGTCTCAGCGTTGAATTTCTGGTAAAACATAAATCTAAGCAGCAGAATCACTTTCGCTTAATCTTACAGAGCCCTCAGCATTCCGCCAACAATGATATTATCTTTGGTGCAATTTTCAGGTAAAATACTAAACTACCAATAGGTATTATGCTTGTAATTCAGTCACCAGTAACCCCATAAACCTTGGCGTCAGCTTGTTGATCCACAAGAAATCGGTATTTTTAAAATATTAAATTAACAATATCCTGAACACAGTCGTCAGTGTTACTCTATCAATTAATCTGTTGGTTATGATCCCCAGAAAATTCAGACTAGCTAAACCTAAGTTTAATAAGAGCTCATACAAAGTTTATAGATATAGAACAGTTAGTTGAACTATCTTCAGCATTAGTGGCTGGCGAAAACCTAGATGTCATCTGCGTGGTTGCTGGGGTTGGTGGATCAGTTCCATCAATTAAGTTGGTCTTGCTTACTAAAAGCCCAATTGTTTTATCCTGTGTGGCAAACTCAGGAGGATGCAGTTAAAGTTGGATGCTTATCAAGAGGTTCTTTTTTCACCCCCTTCAGAATGACATGGGGGAGGAGCAGGCAGGCTCAGGGTGGCCTGGCTTATTTTGAAGATCATTGGCATCAGATGCCAGCATTGGGGGTGGCCCCTGGAAGATCATCAGCATCAGGTTCCAGCATCAGGGGTAGGCCTCAGAAAGAGCATTGATGACGGGGCAATTGAATGAGTCGCCTATTAGAAAAGTCGTTGGTTGTGATTTCCAGCATCAGGGAGTAACCCCAGAAAGATCATCGGCATTGTTTCCAAATGTTGGTGCATAGGAAAAGCAATTAAATGCCTGGCCTACTACTTTAATAGATCATTGGCAGCGTATACCAGCATTGGAGGTGGCCCCAGAAAGGTCCTTGGCATTTGTAGCTGTCGTTGGGATCTGGCCTGGAGAGGTCATCAGCGTAGATAGCTGGCATTGAGGGGCAGCCCTGGAAAGATCTTCAGCGTGGGTAGCCAGCATCAGGGATTTTCATAAGGAATTTTTAAAATATTATTTGCAGCTGATGCCTGAATTGAGCAATGGCTTTGGAAAGTTAGAAGCAGCTGATAGATGAAAGTAGCTTGACCCATTTGAATGGGGAGCAACTTCAGGTTTTTTGCCCTATTTGCTATTTATTAAGGTAGCTTACTCAAGTTAATGAGCAGCAACGGAGGAGGTTATTGATTGGCACAACTCAATTTAATGAGGAGCCTGAGCTGAAACATAGTTTACAATTTAGCTCAACTCAGATTAATGAGGAGGTAAACTCAAATATTTACTAATTATTAAATAAAATGAGATAGACATCAAAATTAAGTAAGTTAATTGGCAGCTAACCTTGATTAACAAAGTCATTGCTTATAAAATCCTACACGCAAAACTTTGTAATTTTTGGATAAGGAGGAGAGATTGTTGATACCACCTCTCATCTTTGGACAGCGTCAGAGCAGAGATGATGAAAATCTGAAATCAGAGTTTGTTTGATCTAACTGACAACAGTTTGGCACTGATAGCAGTTAGCTATTGTGTCTGAAAAATAACTAGTGGCTGTGAGTCACCTCCTAGCTATAATTTCAATTAGGAGAGTTCCTTTGCTTCCCCTTCAGAATAATTAGGGGAATAGGCAGACCCAGGTTGGCTTGCATTGGGGATTGTAATTAGAATATCATCAGCATTGATAGCTGGCATCAGGGTTTTTCTATGGAAGGGTCATTGACACTGATGGCCAGAATCAGGGATTGACCCTGGAAAGAGTGCGCTGAGGGGCTCATAGAGTAAGCGGAGGTCATGTTGGATAGCCAAAGGTTATAACTTAACCTTTGCTAGCTTCAGCGGTTTACTCGTTAAACTTGACCTAGTAATGGGGGTTCAGAGGTTCCAATAAGTTGTCCTTAGGCCCATCATCTTATAAAGCTCCTCAAGAGTTGGCCCAGTGCTAAATTTTAGATCCCTTCTCCCAGATAAAGGTGAAAACTTAGTGGTATACAGAAGCCCCTGTATCGAGCACCACTTTTCAGTATTATAGATGGTTAGGATGCTCAGTAGGTACCCTCCAGAATCCCAACAGTGGGGCAGGTGCGGTATGTTTAATCCATCTCCCTGCTTTAAGAGAAAATAGGCCAAAGTTGCATATAATTTTACCAGCCTCAAACCTTTTTGAGAATGGATTTTTGAGAGCACTTCTTTATTAGTTTAGTTGTGATAAATAAACAATATTATACTAGTTATAATAGGGTAAAAGTTAAGTTCATTAGGGGAGAGCCTTGCAATATTTAAAATGCTAAGGCTACTAGTGGGTGCCAAGAGAATTTAGGAAAGGCCCACGGGAAAAATCTAAGCAATGGCAAGTTAATTCCTAGCCTAACAAAACTCTTGGCGTCGACTACCAATTTCCTAGTTATAATCTAAGATTAGTATTAAGGATACCATATCTGATAAATGATAATAAATAAGGATTGATTATCCTTAGCATTAGTCACCAATAATCAAGACTCTTTATTATGGTCAGGATTGATTAAAATATGGTTAGATTTATTTGAAAATTGAATTATAACAAACGAATATTGAGATAATCCCAACCTAGATTAGCTCAACCCAAGTTAATGGAGAGCATAGTCTGGCATTTACTAATAATTTAATATTTGAGAGTTGCAACCCCTATTTAGAGGCTTCGCCATGAAAAGTGCGCCAAACAACAAAAAAACCAATTAACAATTGAAATTTGAAGGTACCTCAAGCCTTTTTAATAGCTAACTAATGTCTCTTAAGATGGCACTTACAATATGGCCTCACTATGTTAATAACGATTGTACTCTCATATTTGTAAGGGCATTAAGAAAATTTTAGGGGTTAATGGCTAGCTGTGCATTATACGTCAACAAAACTCTGAGAGATAAAAAAAACTATGGATATAACTTGAAGTTTTGTGATAATTAAGCTATCATATTAAGTTAAAAGCATTGAACATCTATATGACGAACACAAATTGTACCCTCTTGAGCGCTTAAGAATCTTCTACCAGGTTTTTACCACCAATTTTTGGACGAAAATATAAATAAAAAGGAAGTTAGATATCTCACCTATCTTTAATAAAACATAGAACTATTTATATAAGAGGTTATTAACAAATTTTGTATAAGTTTCAGAAAAAGAAATTTTGATCTATACATCTTTTCAAATCCTGAAAGTGACCACCTGGGACTCCCTCACCATCCGCCTCCACCCCTAATTGCTTCCCCATTAAGTTCATTGGAAAACGGATGAATATGAGACTTAACCACATTGATAAAACTGTTCAAAGTTAAAATGGAAGAAGTTTGCGCCAATGAAAATGGACTCACGATAGTATTTGGCACAAAAAATAAAACCGCTAGTCAACCACCAGTTCAGCTAGTTGGAAGCTTTGTAAGCCTCAGAAGAGACCCTTTTCATGGAGCGCACTAATAAAGAAGAGAGGGTGACCTAATTACCATCATCATGATATGTGCAGTAATAAAATTCCACCAATCTATAAAATAAAGAGCAAAATCACCATAATGCACAAAGAAAATCTACCTTTTTTTGAAATCAGCAATATCCATACTGTTAAGAATTTTTAAATTCCCACATCATACAGCTTAATAGTTTATAATAATTATCTGCTTTATTAGCGGGGGATAAACTATATTAAGAAAATCAATAGCAGATGTGAGTGCTATCATTAATTTGGTGACTATTGTTTGGTTTGCTTCTCTTTAGGATAAATATTTAAATCAGCATATTCAATTCAGCCAAGTTATTGATGTGATTAATAATGATCTAGATAATGTTTGCATGTATTTTAATTTCTCTGATTTTACCATTAGTAATTAGATTATTATTATTTTTAGATCAATTAAAGCTTGTTTCTGGTCAATAAGGGTTTATTTGCAGTTGCTGAAGCAAACTCAACACTTTTATTTACAGCAATTTGTAAGTTATCCTAGAAAACAACGTGACCTGCTATCAATTGGTATAAAAGTCACATTACCTAAGCAGATTGCTAGCTTAATAAGGTTTATCCACAGGGGCTGGATGAATGCTTTATGACACTCTCTTTAAATATCCAACCCAGTAGGGGTTGTGGCCTTTTCAGTGGCAGAATCCAACTAGGTGGATGAATTAGTCATTGTCTCAGAAGGCTCCTAAGGGCTAAATTCATTAGCAATGAATGCCATTCCTAATGAGGTGCAAACAGAAGTGTTGGGAAAATTACCTTATAATTCCCATGAATTTATTTAATAAAGCAGTACAATACAGACTAAATTAGAAAAGCATATAGAAATGATACACTTTATTGTGCTCTTGTGATTAGAGTGTAATGATAGTTTTTCTTACCTATTTTATTGTGCCAAATCTTAGGATTAGAGTTGAAGGAATAGTTTCCCTTGTCTTAGTGATTCTCAAGTACTCCGGTGAAATAGTGAAAGGGAAAGGTTTTTTGTTATCCAGAAGTGCATTTACGTTACCAAGAGTAAGAGCTTTAGCACCTGTCTAAAGGCTTACTCATATTGGTTGTGAAGAACTCAACTAAGGTAATTGTCTTCATACAATTATCAACCTACCTAACATTATCTAAATCAACAATATATTAAATTCACACCTCAAACCTATTCATAAATCCAAAATGTTTACATTTTGTGCTCACTACAGGTCTAGATGAGTTATAGACCAAAAATAAAGCATTTGAAAATATCAGCAGAACGTTATACAAGAACGATCTTTGTAAGTTGTGGGTGGAACTAGAAACAGTGAACAAGAATAAGCTGAATTTGGTGTCACAATCTGATCTAACTACATTGGATGAATGAGTTAGCAAAGATGAGAGAATTAGAACAAGTTGCAAAGATTAACTAATATTTATGGGAAAGTCACCTCCTTTAAGTGGAAGGTGACTGAATTAATTGAAATTTTATTGATCTGGAGATCTGTTTGGGAAGCATTAAAATTTTTCTGCTGGTTTTTGGTTTTTTAACATAAATATTAAAGCACATACAAGATCTCGAAAATTATAAGGGTGATTTCGCCCAGGTGGAGGCAAATGAAGCTGAAAATGAGATAGATGAAGAAAGTTCCGCTGAGAAAGTACAGCCCCAGGGAAATATTCCTGGAACTTTTGCTGCAATTTGTAGATGGCCGCTGTTAATACTATTATCATTGGTAGGGTTACTAGCATGTACCTTGTGCCACAGTAGCAACAGAAGATTTTAAAAAACACTGTAAGTACCTATCTTACACCAAGATAAAGCTCCAGCATTTTTCTGCCTATTCAAAATTATGATTTCTGGATATAGTGACTGCCAGAAAGTCATTGAAATTATAGGTTGTTTATATAAAGATTGCCAAATATAGTTTTGCCCCATCTCAACAAGGATAATTGGACATACAACAACACCAAAGAAGCTTTCATGATCAAGTTTGGCAGTCCTGAATAAATGGCTAGCTGCAAACAGAAGTTCATGGGAGCCATATTAGGAAATAAAAACTTTAGCTGCTTTTGCTGTTTTCTTTCACCAGGAAGCACAAATCCTGGCATGTACAAAAATATTAACAGCTTAAGACTAAAATTACAATGTAGATGGTGCTTTAGACCTACAGAGATCTGCAGCGCACCATGACTTGGAACTAGCGTATCATACATCACTTCACAAATGGTGGAGTAGATGTGAAAATGGTAGGTATAACATTTAATGTGCTTATTAAACTCTCAAAGAGATTCCTACCAAAGAAAATCAGATTTCGCCAAAAATTTAAATACCAGAATATGGAAAATTTAATGATCAGCAGAATTGAGTTTTCATGGGAAAGCAACCCTCTGTACAAAAATGGACAGATAAATCATAAATCCGCTGTTGTAATTGAGGTGCAATTTGATATTTGGCCGCTCAATGTTGGAGCAAGAAGCCAAGAGAGAATGTGAATCTACTATTTCCTCAATAGAAGAAAACTGTTTAAGGTTTGAGAAAAGGGTCAACAATCTAGATGCAGAACAATCTAGTGCTGCACAAAAAATGTTCCATTAAATATTTTCCCAGATGGAGTAGATATTTCAAAATTTATTGTAGAGGACTTGGAAGAGGATATGCTGTATCAAATCTTAACTTCAAAGGTAAATTCTGTTGAGAGCAAAAAAATGAAGATGGTTGATCCAGGTTATTAATGTAAAAGTCATTAAACTCTGAGAATAAAATGATCCACTAAAGTCAAGGTTTTATAGTGCCAATGTTTCCATAACAATCCACACAATAAAAGGATCATTTGCAGATCTATTAGTGGTATTAATGTTAACGTTATGCACAGAAAATAATTTTAATAATCAATTAACAGAGAAAACAATCAATCTGCTCAAAAGGAACTGGTGATTAGCAATAAAGTTGCATATTATGTACTGGATAAACCAAGTGCCAGCTTCCAATGGATCTATAAGATCATAACTTGTCAGAAATTAGTGACAAGCTGAGAATAAATGCCAAATGGTTGGGACCATTTCAAAATCACTGCTAGGTTAAAGATGGATGCATAATACGCAGAGAATTATTGTAGATGGTTGTATAGTGAATCTGGCACATCAAATACTTACAAAAGTTTTTTGTATCTAAGAGAGAAAATATAAAAAATATATCATAACAATATAGAGAAAAATATATAAAAGATAAAAAATATATGGAATGATAATATAATATTCACTAATAGGGAAAATCCGTAAAAATAAGGAATTTTGATTTTTATATATAAAATAATAAGTTTGAATTTTTGCCATAATTGTGTGATACTGGCAGTGTTCTATTACTGATGTTATGGGATGGAGGAGGAAAACTATAATGGAAGTGATAGAATCAAGTGAGCATGAATATTTGGCAGGATCAGCTTGTTTTAAAACTGGCTCCACTGTGAAAAGTCATGAGAAAAGTGAACTTGAAGTTCTGCGCTGATCAATTTAAGAGACTTCTGACCTAAGGTAATCCATGCTTTAAGGAATTCATTGGAAATATTGACCAAGTGATCCTGGTATGGCGTGTAGCCATGAAATCCCCAACCTGAGGGAAAACAGGCATTCAGGAAAATATTATCAGTGCAATTGACAATAATCCTGGTGAAGCGTGTAGCTGTGGAACTGCGCTTGCAGGAGGTTGCAGTAAACATAAGAAGAGGAACTGCACTTCTGAGAATAGGCATTGATGATGCATCAAGCAAGGAGAAAAATTATATCTCTTCCAAGATTAATTTCTAAAACCATGCTGTATGATTAAGGACACAGAACAAAGTGGCGTCTTCCTTTAAAACTCTATCTTCACTGGATAATCTTGTCAAGCAAGGGAAGTGTTGGAATTTTGGAATTACTACATCACCCATACTGATATATTATAATGTATTATCTGTTTTATCCACTGGGGGATAATTTATTATTAGTAAACACATAGCAGATGTGGTAGTTATCATTATCATGATAATTATTTGGTTTAATTCCCAATAGAATATTAACTAATTTAAAAGATTCAAATCCATCAGGTTATCAATGTGAGTATGGATTATACTTTATAACTTTATCAAGTGTTTTGGTTAATATAAATTTAATATAAGTTACTTATCTTGCATGGATCAATCGAAGTTTGTTTCCATTCAATAAGGGTTTTTGTTAGATTTGCTGAAGCGTTGACAACATTTTTATTGGCAACAACTTGTGGGTTAGCCTAAAAGCAACGCGACCTGATACAAATGGGTTAAAAGTCACATTACCTAAGCAGGTTGCTAGCTTAATAAGGTTACTTTTATGGGGTTGGGTAAAACGTTGGGACATGCTCTTGAGATATCCAAATTATGAGGGTTAGTGACCTAGTCAGTGGTAGATTCCAACTAGGTGGATGAGTAATCATCTGTTCAGATGGCTCCTAAGGGCCAAATTCATTACCAATGAATGCAATTCCTATTGGGGAACCAACGGAAGAGTTGGGCGGCAAATTTCCCTATATAAATCTTTATGAATTCATTTAATAAAGCAATTAAATACAAATCATCTTGAAAAACATATAAAAAGCTATACTATATTATTATTCTCTCGTGATTATATTTAAAGTAATAGTTTTCACTTATCTATTTTCTTGTGCTAACTCTTGTTATTAGAGTTGAAGGGATAGTTTTCCCTTGTCCAAGTGTATCTCAAGTATTCCAGTGTAAGAGTGAAAGGGAAAGGTTCCCTTGTTTTCTAAAGGTGCCTTTAAGTACCAGAAGGAAGAGCATTAGCACCTGTCAAAGTAAAGACTTACTCATATCAGTTGTGAAGAACTTAACTAGGACTTTGTCTTCATACAAGCATTGACCTGCCTATTACTATATTAATAAACAATATATTCACTGCACACCTCGAACCTGTGTAGTAAACCCAAAAAGTTTACACATACAATGGACATATATGAGATAACGCATAACTTCACTGTTTTTACTCTAATATGTTAAGGCCAACCTGGTGCTCATTGTACATACAAAAACTTCTTATGGCGTGCTCCTGAACCCCCAACCCATAGGCAATTGACACCCTACTTGTTTTGGTCACCACCCTAGAAGGTCATGGGAACCTCTTAAAGTCCCTAAGATTAAAGGCACCTGGTCCCAACAGCATGCATTTTAGGCCTAACTCTTTTAACTAGTGGCATAACAACAACCTTATAGACTTCTTTGCGATTTAATAGCCTTTAATTAATATTTCTAGACTCAAGTGGCTCTATCATGAAAATTATTTACAAAAAAAATAAATAAGTGAGAAGCTGGTTAACTTGGCCCAGTTGCATTGATCAACTCAAGCCACAAGTTCTACAAGAACTCCTGGGCAATAGATTACAAAATGAGTTTCATCTCACCTGAACTCTCCTCAGCATGGCTTTATTTGTAAAGGTTGCTGTGTGACAATAAGATGACATTCACATAAATTTAATTATTAACTCTTGAATGGAGAATGACTTTGTGGTCTTTATACATACAGAAGGTTAGTTTTTAGTATCCTGGTCATACATCAATTCATCATTAGCCCACTTCCACCTCACACTGATGGCTAATGTGGGAAACCAGCTGTGTTTCGCACACTGGTGTTTTACACCGCTGGATTCCACAAAGTTTTTAAATGAGATTAAAAATGAAGCACTAATAAAAACTGGGTTTTTTATAATTTTTATTATAAGCGCAGGAAGAGAAAAGAAACGATACATCTTGATATCCAACCAATCAGTATTTAAATGTATCAAGGGTCAAAGGGATTTAAGAATAAGTTCAGAACGGCTTGTTGCATCTGGATAAGTAAATATGAGCATTCAGCCTATTGAAGCTAAGAAACCTCACTTCACTTAGGCTGAAAGATTGATGGGGTATCATTTTTGGGGCAATACATAACCGCGGGGTAATGACTTAATGTTTTTTAGCTAATCCCCATCTGAGAAAAATATTGCACCTTAAGGGACCCCTGCCACGCCTATAAAAGGGGTGGTCCCCGCGTTGGTGTTTGAAAAGACCTGGTTGTGACTGGGGTGTATCATCCAATGGATTCCCCAGGGTCCATCACGTGGTCAGAGTAATCTGACTACTCATATTTGTATTTATTTCCCATATAATTTTTGAAATGGTGTTACCCCAATTTGCAGGGTTCCAACGAGAATCTTTTAGGGTCTTTAAGCCAATATCATTGTTATCATTATTAAAATCGCTCTTAGGATCATTGCAAACTCATAAATGGCAGACATTTCTTTTTTTGGACGGTTTTGACCCATAAAAATTCTTCTTAAACAGCTGAGAGGGCAAATGTTTGACAACTAAAAGATGAAACATATCGCTCTACCAGAGATTCCACATTAAAGTGTTGGCCTCAACTAACTTCATCACAGAGGTACCAATTTGATAAAGTACTCAACCAAGGCGGCTTCCTGAGCCCCATACTCCTCAATATCACCCTCAACTTTCTTTAGAGATCCTACAAGACAAAATGTTAGGAATACATGTATCAGAAATACCCTTACTTGCATCATGGTTTTTTCATATGCCATAGCAATTGTTTTTGGCTTCTCAGAAAACATCATCCTCACTGCTATGACTTTTGAAAGGTATACCAAAGTGTACAATGAAAATGTTGGAAAATCGCGTTTCCATGAAAGTGGGCTCCTCTGGTCAGTAGGCCAACCAGTATGAAGACTGGTTGGCTCTTGGTATTTCACCTTATGCATCAGGTTCAGAAGCTCCGGATGACCCCTTAGAATGTTGCCTGCGCCATTTGGGGATCCCCTAGCCTAAATTCAACCAAAAAAATAAACATAAACTTATATAAAATGGGAGAATAAGCAAAGGGTGATGACTATTTTAAGGGAAGAGCCAGGTAATTATATTTACAAAAAGGCTACTGCACCTACCGCTGATCTATCAGCTTATTGCTGGTTCTTCCATCCAACCACTCTCTCAGGCTTAATCTGTGCTACTCTCTTCCATGGCATTGACCCTCTCGCCCCATCCTTTCCAATGACTGATTAAGTTTCAGCTCGTCCTTGCCTTGAGTCGCTTGTGAGCCATATAAATTATAATACAGATTAATATTGAATATGGATTCAACTTAGTAATAACGCGCTGGAAAGATGCTTAGCTGCTTGGTAACTCAGGATTTCTCAGCTAATCATTAACAACACAATTTGACTCTTCATAGTTGTTCATTTGGAAATGCCTTATTCAGGAAAGAGTTAAACATATAAATGAGATGCCAGAAACAATCTCAGCTACCTTAAACTATTAATATCAGCTTTCTGGCAACATAAATTAATTAGACCAATTTGATCATCCTTGGCTACTAGTCACTGGTGATCCATAAATCTAATTTGGGATATCGCCTTTCTCAGTTAGTAGTTGATTATTAGGCGCCAGAAACATCCTCAGCTGCCTCTAACTTAAGACTATCAGTTTCTAAAGACATCAAATGATTAATTAAAATGGATCATCCTTGGCTACTATCACCGGTGATCCTTATACCTAACTGGGCCAGCAATTGGCTTCGACCAAACTTAACTTCCAAACTCAGCAAAATACACAGATTTGGCTCAACCCAATTGGGGAGCAACAATCCAGTAACCACATAAAAACCACGAAATTCAGCCAATGTGCCATTCTTTCAAGATTGGCCATATCATCCTAAATAACAATAAATTATTGGAGGATTCCATCTTGTTAAAATTCTGACATTTCCCCCTCTTAATCAAATGGTCATCTTCCTACTTTTCAACATTGGCATGTGGGGCGAAAGTCCAGGGCTTGCCCTTCCCCATACCAACAATCACCAGAATCCTCACCAACCCGTCAGCTACTCCAGAACCGAACAGCAGAACCCCCTGTACTGAGCACCACTGTTGGAAGATTGCTTTCAAATGATAATGGGCTCCGCTGGTCTGGAAGTCCAACCAGTATGAAGACTGGTTGCTCTTACCGTTTCACCTTAGGTGATGGGGCCAACAGCACCAGTTGACCCCATGGCGTGTCATTTGCACCATCTGGGGATCCCTCAGCCTGACCCCAACCAACAAGAATAAACATAAATTTAAATTAAAAAGGAGATTTAGCAAAGGGAGATTTTATTGAAAGGGAAGCGCTAGGTATTTATATTTTACAAAGGGTCTACTGTGCCCATCACTGACCTATTGGCTCATCGCTGGTTCTTCCAGCCAGCCAATCTCTATCACTTCACTTCTCTCTTCCATGGCATCAACCCTCTCACCCTGCCCTTCCTAATGTCTGAATTAGGTTTGTCTTATCCTCACCTTGAGTTGCTGGTGAGCAATATAATTTATTACACTAATTTATTGTCAAATTTGGGTTTAACCTTTGAGCCAATTATTTTATGCCAGAAACCACTTTGTATACTTGGGTACACTTAGGAAATCTTAGCTTCTTTCTCACAACACATCTTGACTTCTCATAGTTGATCAATAGGGAAATTGCCTTTATTAGGCAATAATTGATTATTTATATTTGAGGCGCTGTAAACATATTTGGCCACCTCAAACTCAGAATCATCAGTTTCCACCGGCATATAATATATAAACCAATTAGATAATATTCAGATTTTAGTTGCTAGTGAAGCTTATACAAATATGAGGCCAACGATTGGCCCCATATAACCTACCTTCCAATCTCAGCGGAATACTGGATTTGGCTCAAACCATATTTGGGAACAACCACCAAGCAATCACATCAATAACCACAAAATTTAATTAATAAACCATTTGCCAGGATTCGCCTATATCATCCCAGATCCCACTTAATTATTGGAGGAATCCATCTGGTTACTTTTCTGACAGCAAAGTTCAAAGCTTTAAGATAAAAGTTGTCCATGTTTGCTCTCCCATCTTCCCCTTGCCATTGGAATAGAACCCACATGTGGCAACTTCCATCACCTTGCCATCCTCACCACTCAAAAAGGGGTCATGAAAAAGGACAACAAGTACAATATCTTTACAGTGATGAACATTAAAAAATAAAAGCCTTAATTTCCAGAACATTAGACTTTAAGGAAGAGCAATGATTTTCAATGTGTTCTCTTTTCTATAAATTAGTTAAAGGCGTATGTCTTCCCTTCACATACACCTTATACACGAATTTTTATGAGTTACTTTGTTGTTAAGTATGGTAATCATATGCATTCCCATGAAACTAAAAAAATATAGTCCACTCACGTTGTGAAAGAGCCTCACCCTGGACACATAGACCCAAACCACTCCATAACCTGAAATTCCTTCGCTTAATCTTTTTCTGGGACATGGTTCCAATTTCACAATGGGCTCCAGCCCTCCGTTATGCATCGTCTGCAGCACTAGACTGCCCAGAGCGCTTCCAACCTCTCTAATGAATGACTGGTTAACCACATGTGTCTCAAGCTCAAGCTTTATGAGAACCTATGGGAATAAGGCTATTGATATTGGCGGATGCTGTCTTAGGTATATGTTACCATTGCATGTCTACACAAGAATTCTAATACCAGTAATACAATGAGAACTGATATGATGATTGCTTTTTCTTGAAATTTATAAAAAAACAAGTAAGATGGTAACTATACATGTGAGGTATCTTTATTTTTACTTGAACACACTTCCATCTACTCTCATTAATCTAAAGACAATTTAACCTTTTAGGTTCTTTGCTACCAGTTCTTATACGTTTTTGGTGGTCATAATGGGTCCACTAGCCAATTGTCATAATTGCCTATGTTCTCCTATAGTAAGTCATATCTTTGGAAATATGCTGGGATCCATTATCCCCTGAGCAGACAGCCATCTTGCTTGGCCTTAGTAAGATTAATTTGATGCTATATCTCCTTATGAAATTGTGGCTTATTGTTCTCAATGGTTTCAATTGTGATAATTGAGTCAACAACCCATTAGAGCTTTATTATTCTTATTAAATATCTTAGGCATTGACTCAATTCCAGATCAACTACAGAAATATTGGATGATTAATCAGACTTATTGTTCTATATCATTGGTTTCCCTTCATTTTCCCCTTATATTAAAAAATTTCTTGAACCACTTTCTCCATTAAACAAAACCGTAAGTGAAAAATGTCAGAGATATTGTTAGTACGTTTTTTGACTCATCATAATTTTTTATATTATAACGTTGTTGTAGGGAAGGCATACGTGAGTTGAACAATATCCAGATTCCCAACTTTCATAAAATCTGTTTTAAAAATGACATGGTTATGAAAGCCCATGCCACCTTGTTCCAGGAGGACCTACACCATGATTTCGTTGGTAACTATTGTACTGGCAGGCTTCTTTTGGCAATTCTGTGACCAGTTGCAGTGAGGTGGGGAGCACCAGCAATGACTATCGTTTTCAGAGTCTTGCTCCTCATGGTTAAATGTTTTTCTCATCTGGCGCTAACTCCACAAGAGGGGCATTATTCTAAATAAAGATTGGTGTGTTAGCTGGTGTGGGATCCATCAATGGATGCCACAAATAATTTATTTAAAGTGAGAATTTTACTTTATAATAATATTATAGATATTGCTTGTTAAAGTTTTTTATGTTTTTTATTATTCAGGCAGGGCAAAACCAGAAAAGGTCCTTTTCTCAATACTAGTTTTTCCTATTTAAACTAGTTCAGATTTTGAGACCATCAATATTTGAGGCAAAAGAATGCAAAGTTCAGTTATCTAAATTAGGGAATATAGGCTTTTGGCCTATCAGATCAAAGATAAAAAAATTTCAGAGGCAAAACCAACCCATGCAGTAATAAATTGATGAATTGTATCCAATCACCAGCGAGTAATATCTTTGCACCTCAGCGGTGGTCAGACTCAGATGGTAATAATTGGGTAATTTGGTAGTGGTTGGACTTGGATGGTAATGATTGGCTAATTTTTACCCTATCATCCTCAAGTAAAATCTTTGCACCTCAGTGGTGGTTAGACTCAGATGGTAATGATTGGTTGGCTCACACCCAATCATTGACGAGTAAAATCTTCTTGCCTTGCAGAGGTTCAGATCTGTGTGATAGTATACTCCTCAAATTCGACCAAGGAGTCAGAGTATTCCTATTATTAATTATTACCTTTTTAAGCCAATTTTTATGATAAATCATATTTTTCTGGTTGTTAGGATTCCACCGAGAATCCACTAAGGTCTTTTCACTGTGGGTACTCATATCGCTGATATCCACAATATTATCTAGAAATTTGGCAGGTGATGGGCCAATCATAGTAGCAGAATTGGGAACACTAATACCTCCAACATTTTTTTTTCTTAGATCAAAAAGGAGAATGTCTGACAGCTGGTGTAATTTGTGCTTTGAGTCTTTCTTAGTTGATCAGATGAAGCACTTCATGATCCAGGCCAATAACATTGAAAAAAAATCAGTTTCTATGATAATTAGATTAACTGCATGTCTGCTGGGATATCCGCCACATTACTGCCTTAGATAGAAATTTCTTGGCTAACTCTATAATAATCAACCATATAGATAAGCTTTTTATATTACTTCATCTATATAAAACTTATTAAGAATTCAGAGGCATTTGGTCAGATACTTTGCCCCACGCCAGCGTTAATTTTAAAATAAATTTACTATCAACTCTCTTGGGCCGCCACCACTATATCTAAATATTAATAAATTTGATCCTTTCTGTGGTAGCCATTTTGACTCATAGCATAGTTTAATATAGATCGTTGGGAATCATCACCTCAATATTTAACTATTGCTTTGATTGATCCTTTTTTAAGCTGTATTAAACAGTAGTAGTTATCTACTATAATTTTTTGGGCTACATCACTAAGGTAATGGTAATGTTACATTACAAAGATCATTTGATCCCTTGCCACCCTGGACGCACTAAACTCTTAATCACTAATTTACATTGATTTACCTCATTCAGCAGTCTTGGACAATTTAATCGCTTATTTTCATATTAACTCCCTTGCCTCAGAACCGCCAAAAACGCGCCTTAATATCTTGTTGCATATATTTGGCCATTTTCTAGAGTCTCATATAATATGCAATTGCTATTAAGGTGGAAATCCATTAGGCTAAGGCTATAGTTTTCTTGCCTCTATAGTACTATACAACTGTCCCAATCTCCCAAGTGCTATATGTTACTAGTTATTTTGCACCAATGAGAACAAAAGAAAATTTTGCTTATAATGAAGAAGCTGCCGTTTAAAAAGGGGTCTGGTTTTCAATAATAGCTTTACCCAAACCTACCAGAAATGAACCTATTGACAAGTATAAGCCCTTAAGCCAATGTCAGTACTCAAAGACTATAGGGTGCCTTATATAATAATAAAAAAACATGCTATAATTATAATAATGTTATTTTGTGCTTTTTAAGTATCTATCTTCCTAAAGGCTACCTTTTTATTAAGTGCAAACTGACATATGCAGTTGGAATATGACGCCTTAGCACCAATTTTAACATTTGGTACTCACTATATGGGGAACTTTCCGCATCCCTGTACATCAAAAATAAAGATGATGAGCCAGGAGTATTAGTATTGATATGCTGATATAGAGCAACTTTTAAGCGTTGAAGTCTCTAAACCCAAAGCCACGCATACTTATGCCCATTCTCTTATTCAAATTATAAGTAAAATAAATGGGCATAATGGTCACTTGTCAGATATCTTGTTGACTCACAATTGCTGAATTACTAAGGTAGAGAAAAATACTTATGACACCCAATGCCGAATTGACGGCCTTAATCAATGATTTTGATGGAGGTTTTTTCTCCAAAAATGACCTCTAAGGGAGATTGAAATACTGAATATCCTAGTCCATCTCAGGGACAGGAAATGCTATAAAGTTTCTCATCTGCACTTCCATCCAGAAACCCAAGCAGGTTAAACAAATTTCTAAGGCTGAGCGCAAACACTTACAAGCCTGTAAAACCATTTCATCCAAGAAATTAGAATGCTTTATAAATATTGAACAAGTTCATCCTTTAATTTCCTCTCAACCTTCTTCTTGAATACAAAGTTATAAAAACTTCTCAAGTCTTAAGATGAAGGTGATGAGGCGTCATTTGCAAACCACTTACCTATGGTTTAAACTTTGATTTCAACTTCAGGTAATTTTTCCAACCATTACTCTTACTATTTTCACTTGTAAATCTCAGTAACTCCAGTTAATATACATTGGTTACTTCTTCACACGCTGGCCTGACTAACTCAGCTTGCGCTTCTTCAGTGGTCCAAGGCCAATTCCTTCCCACTTCAAACTCAAGCAATAGGATAACCGATTGGAAGTATTACAGTCCCTCCAGCCAAGTGATATGAATTATATTTTAAGCCAACACAATTAACTTACCCAAATTTGACAAAAATGTGAAATACATAATGATATTGCTATATAAAAACTTAGTTGGGGGAGTCCAAAGACCGCTAAGCTTTTAACTTTATGAATTCCCTGGAATCCAAGATTCCAAGAGCTAGTTATACTAAAATTAAGTGAAATCATCTTGACTAAGCAAAACGCCAAAGATCCCATTGTATAGTAGTTTAGAGGAGAGGAAAAAGAGGCTATGCGGAAGACTCTTTTACTTAATTTCTCCTTTGTACAGGATGAATCAGTCATAGCCTTCACTAATTGTCTTTGCCTTAAAGCTCAAGTGCTATATAGAGAAAAGGCTTAAAAACAGCCTTTATGACCAAAAAACTCTTTTCCAGGCTTGAGAAACTTACAAGAAATATATCAGTATATTACTGGTGTTTATTGAAAAATATACCAACACATAATAATTAATTATCAAGATGCACCGTGTCATTTTAAGCGCCAAACTAAAGTTAATGTGACCCTTGCAAATGCAATAGCCTATCACTTTAAACAAGATTTGACTCATCCCTACTGGCTTCACTTATACATGTTAGATTACAGTCCAATAACTTTTCAAATTTGCAACCAGAGAGGGCACTATGCCCGTCACTACCATGCTATTGCTGCTAAGCCCAAGATACACATTATGCAACAAGACACCAACGAGGACCCAAAAATAAGGGGCGTAATAGAAAAAATTACCAACCCTCTTAAATTCCCTGCTAAACTCAAAAAGTTGATTATACTCCACTTGTTAATTAATTTTCCTAGGAAAAATAATGGCGCTTTAGCAATAGCTTACTATCAAATAATTCCTGACTAAGCGGTAGCTGCAACCTCAATTTGCAGCTGGAAAGCGAAGTTGTCTTGGTTCATAGGATAGAAGAAAAGCCTTACTTTTAGGAATTGGTCCAACAAGAAATTTTGTCACCTTGGACAAAGCCTTAAGTTATATGGGATCCACGTGGTCATACCTATAGTGTTTAGATGTAGTCAATCCCGCAATTATATGAAGACCTGCAATCTTATTTAGGTCACTTTGACTCTGGATATTACCAATTAACTTGGCAACGCTTACTGTTCTGAGTGCACTTATATTGACATTACTTTCTTAAAAGCTCAAAGTAAAAGCCATTGTAACAGTGTGTTATCAATCAATATAATATCCATCAAATTAGTGAACAAATCTTTATGCTTTATAATAAGCATCATAAAAGATAAGGTACTGCAGGTCCTAATTCAACTACATCCCTAGGAGCTAATAGTGCATGCCGCGACATTTTAGATTACTAGTACTATCATCTCCAGACATTGGTTTACAAACCAAAACAAGACCTCCTTAAACCTTTTTATATGAGGACTTATGGGAGCAAGGCTGATAATTAAGACTATACTTGAGAGATAATTGACCAGAACCTTTTGATATATTATTATCAAAAGTAAAAACTTTTCTTTCTCGTTGCAAACACTTTTGAAACCCATTCAATTTAAGACTAAATCTAGTTTGATAATCTCATAGAGGGGATTAGTCTGCGCCCATGTCTGGGAGCAGTTGGGCAAGCAAGGCAAGAGGAGCAGGCGGAAGGCCCGTGGCCTCTAACGTTCAAAAACGCCCCAGAGAATCCGGCAGAATAGAAAAAAATCTAAAAAACTGGCGGTCACAATTTCCCCAGAGATACTCGCGTGGCAAGCACGATGCAACCAGTACATCAAAATGCCACATTCCCAGCCACTTTTGTCGGTGGAATTCAGAGTCCGTGTGTATCTGGACATCCAAAAAACGGCCCTATGGGAAAAATTTTGTGAAGATGTACACAAAATATTCCCAACTGCAGTGTACGTTGCACCTCACTCCATGTCATGCGGTTGGCTGGACCTAGGTTTTGAAAGCAAAATAGCAGCAGATGAGGCTGCAGCAGTGCGCATAGTGGTCGACCTCCCCGAAGGGCAACAGGTCATTGAAACTAAACGCACCAGATGGACAAAATCAAACTGAATTCTCCTCATGTTTGACTTTTTGCCTACTACGGTAAAACGTGATATTTTGGAGCAACACCTGAAAGATGGTCTCACCATATATGGCAAAATAGAATCTTTCGAAATGCAACGTTTTATGCTGATGCCACACCTGTGCACTGGCAAAGCCATTGCAGTTCTGACCCCAACTGAGGAGATCGCGAAGGACCTAACCCAGATCCCGCACTCCACCTTTATTGACATCACAGGGCACACCACCCACCATTCTGGGTAACCGTGGACAGCGCGCCCCCCATTTGCACCCACTGTGATGCATTCAGCCATAAGGCGCATGCATGCCCCATCAAAGAGGGCGTCACATTCCAAGAGCACCCCTCGGCAGCCATGGCCAGCAGAGAGGCGCACTATGAACCAACCGCAAGCACCAAGGAGGCTTTCCTGTGGGGAGCACAAGGCTGCTACCTATTGGTAAAGCCCATCTCCCCACAGGAGCGGAAGAAGGCCAAGCAGGACCATAGGACCATGGCCAAGGAAGCGGCCAAGGCCACCACCACCATCCCACACTCACAACGCCAGGAGGACATGGAGACCTTTGCGGCGGAAGCAACTCAGGAATCCATCACCCAATCAGATTGGCAGGCCCATGCCAAATGGGCCACTCAATCTGAGGATCTGATGGGTAATTTGATCTCACCCAATCGCTGTACCCAAGCCCCGGTTGAAACCAACTTGGGACCTATCCCAACCAAAAAAATTTTTTTTGCCCCACTCGACGGTGCACCAAACTTATCCGCACCACACAAAATTCGTCCGACGTCAGGAAAACAAAAAGCAAAGGCTAAAGCCAATGTGACTCTTTCTGCAAAAATTAACAAAAACCCTAATAGCGTTGCTGCTAATACCCACGCTGCTGTGAAAGCCCGTGGGGACCTGGAAGAGGCTGGTGGGCCTGGGGGCCCACCCCCTCGCACCTAAGGTGCGATGGGGGAAACCTTCACTCTAGGGACGCTGAATATCGCTGGACTCAAGGCCTCCCCGTCCAGGGCTAGGAAACTGAGCTTTTTACAAAACAATTTACCCGTGGATATCATGGCCATCCAGGAGTCCCACTGTCCATGAGGTTCGAGGAAGCTTGGAAAAATATGCTCCTACCATCCCTATCCTTTTGGTCGAAGCACTGTGGGGTGCTAATTCAGAAAAACAATTTTTTCAAATTTACATCTTCAGAAACATTCCTAAATGGCTGAGTGCTCGTTGTCACCTTCTCATGGGCCAATGTTGCACACACAATTGTCAACATTTACGCCCCAAACGGTGCACATGAGCGTCAAGAATTTTTCTTGCCGGTCAAATCCCTCCCACTACCCCCCAATTCTTTCCTAATTGGTGACATGAACTGTTGGCTAACCTCACCAATGGACCGGTGGCTGCCCTCACCCCACGCCCCACAGGGTCATGTAGAACTACGCATTCTAAAAGCCACCCTTGGGTTAATGGATGCGCTGCCATGACATGCCCCACTGCTCGAAAACATGATGCGTTCCCACGTCCACAACGGCCAAATTAAGGTCCATGACCACATCGACCTTATTCTAGCGCTGGCGAAATTCCAACCCCCACATCTCCCAATTCAAAACAACGAAAATAGAATTCTCCAACCAAAGACTGGTCTCAATAACATACCACTTACCCATCACAGTTGCAAAGGCCCCACATTGGTGCAAAATCCGCCCCCAGAGCTCACGTTGCCAGGATTTTCCACATGGGTGGAAGAGGCAACTTTGGCAAAATTTTTTGTTGCATTGTTTTGCGCAGACCCCATTTCCACATGGGCAACTTTCAAAGAAGACACCATCCGCCACTATTGCCATCTCTCATCCAGACGCTCATGAGCCACATTGGCAGTTATATCATGCGCGCTGGCGGAATTGGCCCACTTGGAGTCTAACATTCCAGCCACAGGATATAGCCCTGCATGGGGCCAGAAGTGGGCGGAGGCAGTCGCCCACCTCAATGCACTTGAGAGGCAACACAAACATCGGGTTTGTGTCCAATACAGGGCCACACGCATCACTAAAGGTGACAAGTGCACCACATACTTCTTCAAAAAATTTTTGCACCACGCCAGAGCGTGGCCTGAACACAGGTGCGAAGATTGGATAATTCTATTGTGGACACACTGGCTGAATTGGCTATCAAAACGCAAAGATATTACTCCAAGTTATACCGAGCCAAACCAATTCAGCTGGCCAAAATGGCGGAATTTCCTGACTGAGCTCATATCTGCACCGTTTTCTGATACCCAGAAATAATGAATTTAATTACTCCAAATGAATTATGGACTACCATTCGCGGTGTGCCAAACCAAAAATGCCCAGGCCCAGATGGCATTCCATATGAGTTCTACAAAAAATATTTTAAATATATATCCCTATTGCTGCTAGCCTCACTCAACCAAAGCCTGTTGGAAACGCGCCTCCTACCAGGAGGACATGAGGCCTTTATGGTCACACTCTTCAAGAAAGGGGATAGGCTAGACTTAGCCAACTGGCGCCCCATTTCTCTAACAAACACAGACACCAAAATTTTAACCAAAATCATGGCTAACTGTTTAGGGACTGTAGTATCTGCCACCATCTCCCCAGAACAATTTGGTTTCATCCTTAGAAGGTCGATTTGGGATAACGTGCACTCTGTGGCTAATGTGTGTCAGTCCACAGCCTCTGGGGCACTTGTATTATTGGACCAACAAAAGGCCTATGATAGAGTAAACTGGGAATACCTTAGGGCCTGCCTCCAACAATTCCGCCTACCTCCCCGCTTCATTAACTGGGTGATGCTGCTCACGGAATCTGCAACAATGGCAGTGCGCGGCCCAGGTTTCCTAACGGAAGTAGTCCGTCCTCAAAGGGGCCTGCGACAAGGGGACCCCCTGAGCCCACTCTTATACAACTTCAGCCTTGACCCACTACTGCGAAATGTGAATGCCCAACTCACTGGGGTCCATGTGCCAGGCCAAACCCCAGTCAAGATGATGGCATTTGCAGATGATTGTGTGGTGGGGGTGTCTAATAACAAAGATGCATGCGCGCTTGAAGCCCTCATCCAGGAATATTCCCGGGTAAGCAACGCGGCACTGAACGCCTCCAAAACTGAAATCATCCTCCTTGGTCAGTTTCAGAACTGCTGGGCCCCAGCAATTAGTTCCCAACCTGGCCATCTGCTCGCCCACGTCCACGCCTTACTAACTCAACACACACCGCTCCACTGGTGCTCCCCTTTGTGCCACGTCCTACTATAGGACCGGTGCGCCATCTGGGCGTGTGGATGGAGGCAGGTGAATATGCGTCAGCAGTAATGGAGTGCCATATACTGGACAACGTGACGAAGTGAATCGCCTCTCTCAGAGCCCACCCTAATACCCTCACTGGCAGGGTTGTTCTTGCCAACTCTATGCTCCTATCCAAAGTCTGGTTCGGAGCCCACGCCATCCCCTTCTCCCCAAGCTTCTTCAAATCCCTGTATGCTTTGCTACAAGGTTGGCTTTGGTCAGGCCGCCCTCCACCAGTACGTCTAGAGGTCATGTTTGGCCCTCATCTTCATGGTGGTATGGGCCTACTTGACTTCAAAGCACATGCCGCCAAGATCCTGAGCACCTGGATTGTGGCCGTCTCTGCTCCTACACTCCCATCCCAACACTGGTCCCGCGCGGCCCGCTCCAACTTCTCCCGAGCCTTGGGCCTCAACAATCCATCAAACCCCCACTCCCTGATGAAATACCTCGCATCACACACATTGGCCACAGGTCCTCACGGGACCAAAACCCACTACAAACGTATCCTACTCTCCATGCGAAGCGCAGAGTGGAGAATTCGTATTAGTGGACATACAACCTGAAGAGGCCGCCCCTCTCCTCAGTTCACACAAGAGGTACAGGGGCTACCCATCCATGATGGCGTGATCCCCATTCGACCCCAAGTCCTATCCAGGGTGGACTACCTGGACATGATGGACATCCCTTATTCCACTGAGACCCAAAAGACTATCTGGAAATACACACACCATCCTCTGTTGCAGCCTCAAGTCCGCTCCCATGTGTGGCGCTGCCTGAGGCGGGTGTATCGTACAGCTGAGCGCTCTAATGCTTTACACTCATCCTGTGTCGTGTGTGGCCAGTATGGAACGCTGTTTCACCGCCTGGAGAAGTGCCCCACCTCTAAAGTAATATGGCGCGAAGTCCAACGTCTGCTAGGCCAGGATCAAACACATCCCTTCAGTCTGTCAAGAGATATGTTTGCTTCATCAATGGCCTCCCCCCTCCCACCCTCCCTCCGTGCTTTGGTGGTTGCAATCGCCATTTGGACTATCCACACGATTGTCTTGGATGCCATCGCTGGATCCATCCCCACCCTCCCTGAAGCTGTCCACAGATTCCGGTCTCATTTGGTGGATCACTTTCAAGCGTGGATATTTGGATATCTCCCACCGCATTGCCGACAGCTGGTCTCCTCCTGGTTCCCAGTCTGGTTCATCAAATCAGACCCCTTCTCCACACGTGCTCAATAGTGGCTACGTCCCCTACACACGTTCCCTCCCCCTTCCCATAAGTGGCGTTCCCACTGGCAACAAGAGATAGCATCGCTTCTCTGGGGTGCCTCCCCTGGTACTAAGTTTTGTCTCGTCTGAGTCATATTTGGAAGTGTCCGTCCCATGGTCGGCCTTCCCCGCAATAAATTTAAAATTTAAATTATTATCAAAAGTAAAGTTTCCCCAAACCCTCAAAATTGGCTTTGTTATTTTTACCTTTTAGTAATAGTAGGCCCATCCAAGAGGGGAAGTCAATCTTTTTATTTGAGTGCCAAATAAAATGAGATAAAAATCTCCTAACATGACCCTTGGTGGCTAGCCTAAGCGACCATATTGATAAGGAAGGGCAGATCAGGTACCTTCATACAGAGCTTACATAAGGCACAAGCGAAAGATGACAAAATGGGTTTGGGGAGTTGGCAGAATGAGGTAGAAGATGGAAAAATAAATTTGATAATGAGGATGCACGCAGTGTGCAGAACCTTAAGATACTGTTAATCTGAATTCTGGCGTATCCCAACAGCTCTATAACACAAGCATACTTCCAGGATTCTAGAAAGTTTGTATGTTTAAGGAGCATACAGAGATGCTTTAGCTACATCTATAACAAGCAACCCGTGGAGATTTGAGCTCGTTAATTTTTTCCCTAGCTTCATAAGGGAAGTCAGCAGAGAAAATGGGACAGTGTATTACTTAAATTAGTGACTTCATAATAATATGGTGGGCTTGGTGGAGGGGGGTGTTAATGGGGCAGCAGCCACCTTGACGGTGAGCTTTTGTGGGTGTTGTAAACGAGGAAGCCTTTATGAGGGTAGAAGCAGAGCTGAGGAGTTCATTTAGAGGCAAATATAAATTTTACCAATTAAGATACGATTTGATACCATAAGGTTATGCAGCGTCATCCACCCACTCAAGAGATTCAAATGGATTGGAGATAAGGAAAATGAGGTCATCTACATAATATAATTGAATGGGTCAGGAGCTCTTGGCTTTAAATTACCAACTAATTTAATTTACCCAATGCTTGAGTTGCAATACTCTCCTGAAATGTTTAAAAAGCTGCTTGATAATGGATGGCGTAGGAGAAGCTGCACCAACAGCATTTGAGGGAGTGGAATTGAGTATAAACCACTTAAAAATTCTTTTGGGGCAGCAGTGGTGATGACGCTGAAGGGAGGTGGGGTGGAGGCCACTGCAGCGGTGAGAGAATGATATTTATGCTTTGGGTGGTCAAGTCCAAAGCATAAAGTGTATATAGTGCAGATATTCTCTAAACAGACCCATAATGTATGGCTTGGGTGGAATGGATCACAGTATGCGGGAGTTGTAACTTTAGTATACTAGTGAAAGAGGAAGATTGTTGCAAAAATTGCAAAGCCTTGAAAGGCTGCTGTCCTCATAGGGAACCACAAACTGAAGGATGAGCTCAATTCCACAATTGGATAAACCTCCATGAGAACCCTGCGAAGCATCTCAGAGGAGAATTGGTTGGGCAATCTGGTAAACTAAACCACAAGAGTGGCTATCACCAGCAGGCAAGTGTGGGTTGTGGGGATGGGTGCATTGTTGTAAACCAGCGGCATTGTCACTGCAACTATGGCGTTGGCTTCACAAGAGTAACCCAGGTAAAAGTACCCTTGAAGGGCAGGAATTATAAAATTGGCAGACATGAATACCATTTAAGTCATCTTCGTAATTATTACAAAAGCTAGGGGGAAGAAGTTCCATACTCAACATGAAAAATAAAGTACATGTTGCTCTGGTTAAGCGCCTGGGGCTTTGAAACGTTTCCTGGGAGTGCACGATGTGGTCGTCTAGGTCATGGGGGTAACAAAATGACTGTTGAAATTATGGAGGCTAAATCAGCCTTCTCAGGCGTGCTTTGGCAGCTGCCAAAAAACACCAGGAAGCGGTGAACCACCACCTCATGTGTAGTAAGCAGTTTTTAGTTGCGTCAATGTTTGAGACTTTATATGGCGCAACAGTAAAGTATTGTAAACAAATTTACAAACTTGAATCTAAACAATAAATTGATTGAAGAAAAAGAAATCTATTGTTAAACTCACCTTTAAAGATGACATAGTGCAATATTAATTGTAAAAAACAACCAACCCATGTGATTACCTAAACAGAATTTTAATCAAAGGATATTCTTCTAAAAGTCATAATGATGTCTATCCATTTCAGCAGGCCACCAACTTATAAGGAAACCATAATTAGCTTAAAGTTATTCAAGGATTAAATGGCGAGATATTTAAACAAGTACAAATAACTTTGAGCCTGTTTCAACACTTGGTTTTATCTTTACAGACCATGATGAGATCCAAATGCTTTTAGCTAATTATTTTCTTGCCCTATTCAAATTAAGCGACATCAAATTGTTACTCTTTCAATCTTCTAGCCAATGAAGTTTAGAGTAACCATGATTTAGTAATCTGGATGGACTCAGGATTAATTGCAAGAAGTTTCAATAAGTTTGTTTGATGCAAAAAGGCCTCTTTAGGTTCACTGAAGATATAAAAGGACCTATTAATGGCCATATTTAATCAAAATATAGTGCTATTTTGCTAAGGAAGACTTTGATATTAGTTGTGAATAAGATGCGCTACACCATAACAATATAAGAAATTATCTACCATTTGCTCACTTCCTATAAGTTGTTCAAAGGCGGCCAAAGAACTTGTTAACGAAGAAATAAATCAGAAGGTACAACTGGGAATTTTAGTACTTTAAGAGTCCTTGAGTCTCACTGGTGTTGATTATTAAAAAGAAATATGGGTCAAATCGTGTTGGATTGACATAAGAAGCTAACTATTTCCACTTGGAGTAACTTTTGAGCAATTTTAATTAAAAAGGAAGTAAAAAAGAGCCTAACTAGCTTAAGCTGACCTCTCCCATTCACTCCCCAATGACCTTGGATTCTCCGCCAGCTGCCCCATATGGGGCAGCGGTGAAATCCCACCCAGCATTTTCCATCCAGCGGGAAAATGCATTTGAACTGAATCATTCAGTCCCAATAACACATTGGGTCAGTTCATTCAGCCCAAGAATCTAGCAATCCACCTGGCACATGCCCAGGAAGTGCCTCGCAGCCCACTTGTTGTCCCCAATCCCAGCTGCATTTCAGCCTTTGGGTCAAGTATGGGAAGTTATGCACATATGATGAAAAAGCCATTATCAAAATGGCCCAGGTAGTGATGCTGCTGGCCAGATTTATCAATTTATGCCCCTATAAGGGTTATTTTTAATCTTGGCTTCACCTGCAAAGCTTATGCTGCCACTGCAGTCACCATTCCCCTGGTTTTCCAGGGCATACCTATTCCCACAATGCACACCTGGCTCCACACTGACACCACTATGGTGGTTCAGTTTGTGGTGTTGCCCACTCACCTTCCCCCTGTGGTGCTCCATCAGGAGCTTATGGAAGACTTGGCCGCATATGGTTCCAACCCCATCCTTCAGTTTGTGGTCCGTAATGAGGCTGTTTGTCTCACTGGGCCTTGGGCATTCACCACAATTAGCCCAAGTTATGACAATATTGCCTTGTCAATTCCTCCCACACTGTCATTCCCTCTGCCCCTGGCCACCCATTCTGGGCCCATCTTGAGGTCGGGCAGACTATCTATCTGTCCTGCTTTGAATTGGATCATTCAAAGCATAAATGCCCCTGTCCAGCTGCATCTACTGGACATGAGTTGCCTCCATCTGGACCCCAATATGCCACACACCCCACTGCCTTTCTGGTATAAGGTACAATCCTTCCCCCCTACCCCAAAACCTGCAGCTGATGCAGCGCTCACAGCTGCCAATCAGGCCCCTCATCAGTCCAGTGTCACATGCGCTTCATCCAATCAGCAGACAGCATAGACAACAGTTTAATCCCACTCTATTCTTCAATTGACAGTCACAGCCCATAAATTCACCAACCCCGAATTTCAATATGACTTGAATCCATGGACTTCATTGGATGAAACTGATGAAGTGGGCAATGTAATCAAAGAATCAAAACCCCAATTGAAGAATTTATACAGGTACAGTACCCCATTTAGATCCCTTGATGTTTTTACGCCCCTCCAACTAAACACCTCTGCATTCCGCTCTGAACACCAGCTCGCTGTTGCTGTAGCGAAAACCCAGATAACACCAACATCTGTGAGATGACTGAATCATCAGCAGCGATACTTGCCAAGGGTATCTCTCGTCCTAAAATTGCTCTGACCTTACCCTTTTAGGTCAGAGGTAGCATCATAAACCTCCACAGGCAAGAAAATGCCATCATCAAGAAAGCTGCTATTACTTCATAGGCCAAGACAAAAACCACCCGCACCACCGCAGTTTTTATTATTCAAGCTTCCTTCCATCCATCCTCATGTGGAAGATTGCCTTTCAAAAACATATGGGCAATTTTTGATATTGGTAAGCTTAAATACCAGCCGGCCATCAGCCAACTTGCTCCCCATGTCACTGATCATCATTACCATTTCTCTCCACCTTGGCCCACAAACTCGCCTTCAATATGGAATCCAATCACAAGGATAAGCCACCCAATCCCCCTCCCCTTTTTCCATGGTGGGATGGCAGACACGTCGCTGTCCCACCTGGTTGGTTGTATTCTCGTTTGGTTGTGGTCCACCTTCCCTTTTGGGCGGTTAATCATTACGCTCAGGTAGGTCTGTTCATTTGTTTTTAGTTTAGTTCTTTAGTTTTAGTAATGTCCAACTCCTGGTCGGCTTGCCTTGGGTAATTATAACATAAGAAGCTAAACAATGTTACCAGAAAGGATTCTTATCCGTTACCATGCATTGACAAGGCACTAGACAGCTTTAGCGTCATGCAATACTTTTTGCCATGATCTAATTTTGGGTTATTGGCAGATTGAGCCGCCAAAAAGCAAACAGGAGAAATGCGCTACAATTATATTCAATGGTTTATACTAACCCACTTGAATGCTGCAAGGGCATTGTAATACTTTTGTTACCTTTGAACAGAGCATTGATAATATTTTAGGCGATTAAAAATCTGTTGCATTTAGTGAACTTGGACTATAAAACGTTTTCAAAACAACTAACAAGTACATGCAAATTTAAGTAAGCCTAAAGCTGCCTTTACAAGGCTGATCTTAAAAATAAAGCCATGCAAGTGAAACTTCACTAAGAACAACTAGAATAATTAGGGTTTGTCATTGATAAACATGGCTTTCAGACCCATCTGAAAAAATTAAAGCAATTAAAAGGATGATGTGTCAAAGTGGCAAGCAAGATATTCAGGTGTTTTTTAGAGTGATCATCATCTGCTACCGTTTGTTAAGAACTAAAGTAAGATTTGAGAAACATTCTCTTAGCCAAAAATGGTGTTCAAACTAATTGGACGATGAACTGACAGTTAGCCTTTGACAAACTAAGCGTTTTCTCCACCAAAGCGCCAGTATTTATGTACTTAAGGTATTTGATATCTATATTAAATACGTGGATGCATCCCTTACCATCACAGGGCAATGTTATTGCAAACTGACAATGAGGCTATTAAGCGCCCAGAGGTTATTTGTAGCTTAACTCTGGATGTTCATAACTAATTAAACATAATGGAGAAGGAGTTTCTGGATGTTATCTACGCTTGTAAGCAATTTCAAGTATATGTCCACGGAGAGAACTTCACAATAGTAATTAAACACGCCTCAATGAGATAGTTACAGAGTCTTAAGAAGCTAAAAGAAAGCCTTTTTTGATTAACTTATTCTTTAAATCCTAAGATCTTAAAAACTGAATCGCCCCAATGCAAAACCTCAAATCACCAACTCTCTATCTTGTCTGATCACTGTGGCCTTAGCAGCTAATTTGGTCAATAATTTATTTAAAATGTTATAACACAAAAATATGACATTAACCATAGGAGATTCAACGCTTCATGGTGAGTCTGAGAAAGTGCACTTTTATAAAGAATGGAAAGTTTTTACGTTAATTAACAATTAATAATACTAGTATAGAGGCCAAACAAAGCAAACTGACTTGATTATTAAGGCCCATTAGGCGACAGGGCTGGCAAATAAAAAATGACGCTTGAACCATTGGACGTTAATATTATTGGAATAGATGCATTTTTTATCCACAAGACCATTGATTGTGTAAAGATTGATAATTTTAATCCCTTGGTGTAAGGCCACCTCCTATCAAATGGTCAGACCCAATCTTGCTTGTCGCATTTTCTTTATTGACATTGTAAGCCCACTGCCAACCAAAGATGGTAAATTCAAATAAATAGTAGCAGTCATTGAATGCCTCAACAAGATATTAGAAGCAAAAAATCAAGGACTACTCTACAATGACATTAAGTTTTTTATGGAAAATATAGTATAGATATAGATGAATTAAATTGATTTAGTGATAATGTGGAAAAAGTCACATTTTTTTGTAAAAATTAAGCATACTGACTTGATAGATAATTTAGGGATATTTTCAACCTTATTACCTTAAGAACAACGGCATTATGAATGAGAAAATGGTAAAATTGTTATTATCTTGAAGAATTTACTAGGAGTAAACCTCTCAGATGGTATATCTTCCTTCCCTCTTCTGTGTTAGACTATATTATCACTTTTTACTAATTGATAGCATTTACTGTTTCAGCTCATAAATAAAAAGTCCGTGCTCAAGCCTCTTCTATCAGGTGTTCATAAAAAAATTATTTACTATACATCTGGAAAAATCACTCAACCTCAATACAGTTGCAGATCAAAGTGTACTTCAACTTATTGCCCAAAAAGTATACCTTTAAGCGTGATATCTAGAACTAAATGGCATTTATTTCCTCTACCATTGGAGGATTGGTACTATACTACAATGAGCATATTTTGAGTAGACTAGCAAATTGGAACATATGAGGAAAGGGCCTTAAGATCATTGAGAAGACATCATCAATTCCTTAGCTCCGAAAGATCCAATGAGGGACTACTTTATTGATTGGGTGCATGCTATGTTCATACAAGGTACTGGCAAATATCCAGCTTAATGGCCGCTACTTCTCAATGACCCAATTTACTTTCCCCAATCAATTTGTTCCATGATTTTTATCTAGGTGGGGGAAATTTTAGAATTTGGTCTGACCAACCATATAGACAAGCTATCTATTTACATAATTTATAAATAAAGTATTTATACAGAGGACTTCAATCAAATACATTATCTTACGCCAGCGTCAATCTATTTTTGATTTACTATCAATACTATTGGGATGCCTCCACAAAATCTAGCTTAGATCAAATAATTTTGCCCTGTCAACCGTGTTACCTCTGTTTGAAAATAAGTTGGCCAAAAAAAGCCCCTCTGGATTCAGCTAACCTCAAGATATCCTTTGTGTCCACGATGGTGAGATACTATAATCCTATACCCATATGACATAAAAACCATAATCACCACCATATGACAGTAAGACACAGATATTTATATGCTACCAATACAGAGAAGTATAGATAACCTAAGGCCACCACAACTTTGAGAGAGAATATACAACAAGCCCAGAAACTCATTTAATTGTCATAATTTCTCATAGGTGGCTAAATAAGTTGTTAATTCATAAATTCCAAATTTACTCTGATAATAATAATTAATACTTATGTGATTATGTTCAAATGGAAACAGGAGCAGCAACGAACGGCCAAATGATTGATATGCTTTCTGAATACCTATTGCTGATACAGCAAATGTAGATAGTCTGAAACGAACCCCAAAGGAGTAATTGCACCAGTGTGACAATGCAATTTTGTTGCTATTATAAGAATGCACAAGGGTGTTGGATTTTAGACTTTATTTAATTTCGCTGGTGCGTGGTCTGTCTAAAGTCCAACAATTATGGGATTGACATCACTTAATTTTAAATATACTCAAGCACTAAAACTATAAAAAAAGAGGGATTTTATATATGTTTTATTAGTTGCGTTGAGGGGATAAGAAGTGAAACCTCTTAATAAGTTGATAGTAATATTTAAAATGTTGAGCCAAAAGTATGGAGATGAACCACCCAAAGTTCAAAAAGCAATCGAGAAAGCATTAATTAACACTGAATGTCCAAATTTGGTAATATGAGCTGTTGAACTATCAGATCTCTTTAACTTGCCTTGTTTTGATGGAACGACCAATTGAGGGTAGGGAGCAGGAAGGACTAGTCCATTAGGTAATAATTTTATATTTTTGGCCCAATCAATGGGCTGGAAAATTTGTGCACTTGGTTGGACCTCATCTGACCCTATAAAAGGGGCCAGTTTCTGCGGTGTAGGCTGTGCTAAAATAGATGAGGCCTGGAGAGGAGCCTCCGGTGAGCTCCCCAAGTTTGGTCAACGATTTGGTGCAATCTGACCGCCCAGATTCTTTTGTTTGCCTGATTAGTATAAGTTTTACCCCAATTGAGGGGTTCCACCAGGAATTGACCAGGGTCTTTTGGCCAATTTTATCATCATTTACCTTAAAACAACTCTTTTCAATAAATTGGGCCTTTAATTGTCTAACTTTACCCCTTCAAAAATGGTAGGGGGAATAAGGTCACAAAAACCATTTATGTACTCAGTTTATGGTAAGGCCAGAAGCGAGAGACTTTATGGAATACTCATCCCCTCGCTTATAGGTGATAATGAAAGACCCTTCTCAAATGGACTCAAGATTTTAGTTTCTAGGCATGATATAGTTGTGGTAGTAGAGTATCAGGCCTGAAAATTGAAAGGAAAAAGTGATGGCCAGAGCTCGTTGGCCTCTTGAACCTCTTTAGTGACAGTTTTTGCTAAATTAGTAATCGCCTCAGACTATAATTGAATGATGTGCTACGTCAACTTCTTCATGGCTTGATATGGATCAGTCCTAGAGGAGAAAACACCTTTGGGTAGTAAAGCAGGCACCCCGGTTTCTTGCCCATATAACACACAGAAAGGAGACATCTTGAATTTGTGATGGTAGCTAATATGGTAAGCCATGAGAGCATTGGGTAAGTAAAGATCCCAGTAGAGAGGGAAGAGTTGGACATTTTACAAAGTATAGAGATCAAGGTCCTAATTGCTCTTTCTATGAAACCATTGGTGGATTGGCTATAGGGAGCTGAGAAGAGTTGTGCTCCCATGTAGGTGGTGAGGAGTTTTATCACTTGGGAGGTAAATTTTTCCCATTGTCACATAGGAGGACCTGGGGGCACCCATGCCGCATAAAGATATAACGATTCAGGAAGGTGGCAGTGGCCCTAGCAGTCTGAGCGGGGAGAGTAACAGCTTCAACACATTTGGTAAAATGATCAATTCCAATTAAGATGTAATGATTACCTCTGGTGATCTGAGGTAGAGGACCTAACACATCCAAACTTATGGTGTGGAAAGGTTGTTTGGGCATTGCGAGTTGATATTTATATTGGGTCTTATAGCTGGATTGTTTTTTACAGGTCATATAGGCATCCAAGCTGCAGTTATGGTTTCCATGTTGCCATCCCAGTAGTACCACTCTTTTACTGAATCGTAGGTATTGTGTACTCTGCCATGCCCCATGATAGTGTAAGACTCTAAGATGACAGGTCCTCACTCTGATGGCCGAAGATAGGGCAACCAATCTACTCCTACTTTATTATATAATTTCCCACTCTCCAACTTTATGTTGCGGGATTTCTGGGATAAAATATTTTTGTATTGGTTCATCTTCATCAACTCACGTGTCAGGAGTCATGAGAATATCATGTAACTTTCAGCTTCATTTTTATCTAAGTTAAGAACAGGCAGTTGTGTCGATTTATCTACATTCTTGTGGCGAGTTCTAGACCAATGATCTTTTGTCATATCGTAATGCTTGAGCTTTGAAGCCCAGCAAGCCAGCCGTCCAGTGGGTTCTTTCAAATTCTGCAGCCACTTCAATGAGGCGTGGTCCATAATCACTTTGAATGAAGTCCCATATAGAAAAGGGCGGTAGTAATTGACAGCAAGCAGGACCGCCAGGCACTGCTTCTGTGTGATGTTGTTGTTGTGTTCAGCTTTGAAAGCATTTAACTGAATTAGGATATGAGATATCGACCCCATTTTCATTTAACTGACCAAGGTAGCTCTAACAGCGTATTCAGAGGCATTCATGAACAACATGAAGGGTTTGCCATAGTCATGTTGATGGAGGATGGGCCTTTGTTGTAGCAACTCCTTCAGGGTCTCAAATGCGGCTTTTTTAAGCACCCCAATAAAAAGGAGCTTTTAACCAAGAGGCGGAAGAGGGGTTCTCTGAGCTGGGCGAATATTGGGATAAATTGATGGTATTTCCCCATCATGCCTAAGACGCCTGAATGTCATGAAAGGTCTTGGGCGTGGACATCTTGGATATTTCTTAGACTCTATCTTTTAGAGGTTGTATCCCATCTTATGAGATGGCGTGCCCAAGGAAATCCAACTTCTTTTAGAATAAAGTACATTAGAGGGCTTCATCTTGATGTTGGATGCCTGCAACCGTTGCAACACCTCCTTTAGGTGAGTGAGATTCTCTTTGAACCGCTTGTAGAAGACTGTGATGTCATTGAGGTATACGATCACACAGCTCAGCTTAAGGTCCTGGTGAATATGATCCATTTCCAGCTGAAAAGTAGAAGGCGCAATACACACCCCTGAGGTAGCTAAGTGGGTTGGAACAAACCCTCGTTGAAGATAAGGGTGCACTTCTCATGATCCTGTGGAAAAAGGCCCTCTGCCAATAACTGCTAGCCAAGTCCATAGTGGAGAAAATTTAGACCCAGAGCGTTGGGCCAGAGCGTCATCAATGCTGGGGTTAGGGTAGCTGTCCTCATTAGTGAGGTTGTTCAGCTTCCAGTAGTCCATCACTACCTGATGAACTCCATTTTTCTTCTTTATTAGAAGAAGAGGAGATGACCAAGGGCTTTGGGAAGGCACTAGCAACCCAGTCAGCAGCTGTTTGAGCTCCGTCCTCATCTGTAGCTCCTCAATTTTGGATTTGTGGTAGGGCTTGGATCAGATAGGCTGAGTATCACAAACATCAATAGTATGAGTCCAAACATTCATATGCCCATAGTAGGTGTCAGAGGTAAAGAAGATGTCGCTAAAGGACTCCAGGAAGTATGAATTTCTCCAGCCCAGCTCGGTTGGTTCATCGGAGATATAAATAGTAGATAAGGTACATAAAGAATGGTTGGTAGCTAAGCCCATATTCGCCATAGATCCAATTCAGTAATTGTTTTATTTCCTCAAGGGAATCAGCATGCCTCTTCTGATCCCCTGATGCTTTTTTACACCCATATCCTTCTTGGTGAGATTCCCTAACAGAAAGTTGTCAGGTCGTTGATAGGCATGGTCTAGCACGCCTGGCAAAACTCTGGGCTTCAAAGGTCTAACTCCGTCAATTCTGGTTAGGTGCAATAAGAAGTTGTGAGAATTTGTAAGGTAATCTTAGCATCAACTACCCGTTGTTCACCCTCCTTGATTGCTACCTCTTCTGACGCATAGAAAGGTATACCCTTGAGGGCGTCCACTGATTGAGGCACATTTTTTTATTCCTTCCTGCCGATGTAATGTAAGGTAAGGCGGAAGAGAAGAACTCAACTGTGTAAGCATACTTCTTTTAAAGCACATCATTTGTCAGAAACAGTGGAGCCTCATAGTTAAGCAAGGAGAGGTGGATCTGCTTTAAGTTAATAATTTCTTCATATTTGACCTTGAACTGGTTACTAAGAGTAGATCATAGGTATTGTTGGCCAAGTCCACATCTGGAGCTGGCAGAGGAGCTTCCCAAAAAATTTTTGGGCT
>JAKSZP010005598.1:0-99173 GCA_022478985.1 Massospora cicadina
GTTAGCCTCCTCAATAGTGAAAAACTTCTTCCAAATGAGTTAAGTTATCGGAAAACGTTCACAGAAAACAAAAATGTCATTGAGTTAGACAAGGATGCGCAACAACTTCAGATCCCCCATTATAGTGCTATAGCCCTTTGAAACGAAGCTAGGGTGTTACTTAGTTTTTGCGACATATGAGTGGACTGTAATAACCCTTTAGAGTTAAGCATAGCATACTTCTTGTTCTGTCATAAGCAACTCGATCTTCCAGTACTATGAGATCAGGTTCATAACTGAATAATAGTGAGCACCGGCCAGACAATCTAAGAATCATTGATTTAGGGAAGCGGGTACAAATTCTTTAGAATGATACTATTAAGTTTTTGGTAGTTAATCACTACCCAGTTAGTGCCATCCTTCTTTTTCACAATTAATATGAGCGAAGCCCAAGGACTTTTTGATAGTTCAAGCATACCTTGCTCCTCAGTTTCTTCTTTTCATCAGAAACTACCTTCTCTGAAGCCCTTTATTTAAGTGGTTATCTGAAACTGAATAGGAGGGTGAACCATATGTCCACTTGAATAACGACGATGTGAGCGCACCCCAAACAATGCCATGTGACGCAAAGATCTCCCAATTTTTTCCAAATCGCCATCACTCAATATTGCTGATCTTCCAATAGCCCTGACAACGTTTTGCGCGGGACCACTGCCATGATCAAGTTAGGATTCTGATGGGAAGGTCAAGTTTTTCAATGAGTCAAGTTCATGAAGACAAAGGACCTCATCAACAGGGTCAGGTTAGATAAACCACCCTCTGGTGCCTCTGGACCATAGAAGCTCCTTCCACAGTTGGTAAAAAGCACTTTGATTTCCCCGTGGCCAATTACAAGTATGTCTGGAGCCACATGAGGTTTTAGGAGTGATTGTTGATAAGGGCCAAGGACCTCTCCATAAAAACCTTCCTGTACTTCACCTAGATCCAGCCCTACAATAGCTTTATGTCAGGATGGTATCACTAAAGCACTCACTAATCATAGTGCTATCCCTTGTGTCCACATATCTTCTTCTTGGCCTTGAGGCTCACCTTAAATAAAGATTCTGATATGACTGGATAATAAGATATAGTTCTGGAGCATCATAATTTTTATTTAAGGTGAGCCTCAAGGCCAAGAAGAAGATATGTGGACACAAGAAAAATCTATAAAATTATTCATAGCTCAGCAAATTAATAGAATTCTGATGAAACTTTGATAGAATAAACACCTAAAACTCGTAGTCAATAGGAGATTACTAAGTGGAAGGGTCAAGCTGATTAAGATTACCAAGGATTAATAGTTGAGCTTGAGAATAAGAAAGGGGGTCTTTTGCGAGAAAAGAAAGTAGGAAGGAAGAGTTAACAGAAGCAGCCGTTAGCTTAATATTAAAATAAGTTGGTATTGTTGAGGCAATAGCTCCTTATTAAATACTTTGGTATTATTAATTATCAAGGGCCAGCGATACTCATATCACTCATCCGTTGCTCATTGGGTTTTTAACATGTGTAATTAGTTTGGCAGAATAAACCAAATCCGCTAAAAGTTAACAGTGATGCTCACTAGAGGGGTCCCATTGATCAACCTTTAAAAAGCTTCATATTCACCAACGTCATGGCATAACCAGTTCCCATTAACAGAGTACTACCTCAGTTTATTGTGTAATCTTAATATGTGGAACTAAAGCTCGCCTTGGATACACTACTCCAAGTTCAAAAAAGCTTTTCAAAAAATAGTATAACTAATCAGCTCGCAAGGCTTTTCACTAACTTTTCTTGGTGAGTGTACCAACCAACTTGCTAATCTCTTTGGGTGCCACTACAGAGCGGCTATACTGTAAAGAGTGTAAAACAAATGATGTTGTTATGAAGGAGGAGATCTGCAGTGACAAGCTTCCCCCATTTCTCTGTAACAAGAATATTTGGGGTTTCAAGTAGTTTTAATTTACCATGGAGGGGGCTTCTGATTGGCAGAAGGCTAAAATGTTGTTATCTTCTTTGGATGTTGCGAGTAGTGACCAGGTCACGTGTTACCTTAAGAGTAGTACCATAGCTTACCAAGAGGTGAAGGAGACTATTATCCGCAAGTTTGGGGGCGTGGCAAAAGTGGTGCGGCGCAAGTAAGAGTTTTGACAATTCAGTTTCAAAAAAATGAGTCCTTGCTGGAGTTCGTGTAGTAGTTCACAACTGAGGCTCATGTGTTGGTGCGAGCTAATACTTTAGCAAATGGGGAGGTGGGCATAATTATGATGGCGGCTGGTAAACCATATTGAGAACTTTATGTTTCTATGAACCACATTCTTCAAGATAGCATGGAGCTATTGAAAAGTTTCAGCTTAATAAGCCGTCTATCTTTTACTTTAGTGATCCCAATGCAGAGTGGAATGCTCCTGAAACTGCTACTGAATTCCTGTTGGGGAAGGGCCTCAACAACATGAGTGAAATCCGTTGGTTAATACTCATCCACTTAATGCTATGGCGGTTCCTTTTCATCCACAGTATCATCAACCAGCTTATCCCTGGCCTAATTACGCCCATCATTTAATTTTTGACCCAGACCTTTGGGTGTGATACTGAGATAAGGCCGTTTAAAAATGCTTGTTTCTCATGCGGCCAAAGAGGCCATTATGCGGCTAGCTGTCTAGCCAGGCCAAATGCTCTTGTGGTACTGGCTGACCTGATCAAACAGAAAAAAGGTAGAGTGGATTAGAAAAGGGATGCACTACTTCTGCTGATTTAAACCTAATTGTCCCTGATGATTCTCACACTTTGCTTTGTTTTGGCCCTGGTACACACCCTGACGATTTATTATATCAACAAATCCTCTATGATATTATCCTCAAACTGAGGGAGATACTCCAATAATGTAGACTTGGATTTTCGCCAAGATGTGCAAAATCTATACGCGTGGCAAATCCTTGAGTGAAATGGTACAGTCTATGGTGGATCTTCAAAAGTGGCACAACCCTAGAGGGTGTGACCGTGGTGATCCCAGTAGAACAGATTGTACAGGATTATCCTCATGTTGGCACTGGTATTATCACTTTTTCAGATAACTGAAAGTCCTTGGATGAGCTGCCCCTGCCAACACCCTCCTCCGCCAGCATCTCCATGAGGTGATGGAACCCTTAGTCGAGGGTATTCTTATCCCATAATTCCCCTCCAATTTCGATGAAGATGCAAAAAATGAAATTGAAGAGCTCACTTTCAGTGCAAGCCATACTTGCTTTGATGCAGCAAAAACTTCTCTTTTTAACCCCAATTATCCCCAAACTCGCCAGCGCATCAAGTCTTTCGCTTGTGTGCCTGCTCTCATCACTTTTGATGAGCATCAACTTGCTCAATACATTGGGGTGATGGACACTACTGGCCCCATGAATGAAGTAAACCAACAACTATACCCCTTTATGCCCCATGTTGCTGATGCTCCCACACCAATGTTGCCCGCCATGATCCGCCAGCTAAAGCGGGTGCCAAACAAAATTTTCCTAAAGCTTCCTCGCTATCTGATATGGCTTCCTAAGCTGATAACTTAGGGGCTATATTGGGAATTTATTATATACAATAATTCCTTTGTTTGGCTCAATTGCAAATAATGATGGATGGCGGCTCCCCTTTTTGGGTTTGGCACCACTAGTGCTAAAAAAGAAAGCCATTGGGTGTTCATATTATAAACACAAATGGAATCTCTTATTTAGAGTGTGCATATTGTGATATTTTTGTGCAAAATACCAAGATCTGGGCGAGTATAGATACTGGCGCTCCCACTAATATTATATCTAACCTGCTCACGGATAATCTTTCGCTGAAGCCTGATGTGGAACATTAAGTAGTGTATGGGACCATGGGGGCATAGAGCACTGTTTTTGAAGGCACTTACAGCGCGTTGCCTCTGAGGTGTAATTCTTTTTTTGCATCTGCTCCAGCGGTAGTTCTGCCTAACAATCACTATGACATGCTGATTGGGGCCAATTTATGCGGAGATTTGTGTCTGTAATTGATATGGTGGAGGGAACACTAAAATTCTGGAAAAACGGTTTCCCATCTATTTTACCTCCAATGGAGTCCCGGAAGACCCAATCTGTTCCAGTTAAATTAATCTCATGTATAGTGATGGAGTGATTCCAGTACAAAATCAATGGATGAAGCGGAGGACCCAAGCGCTTCCTAACCAGATTTATGAGTAAAATGGTATTCCGCTGAAAGCTGCAAGTGCTTTAAGCATACCTTCAGGCATCAAGTCTAATATGGATGGAGTAAAAATAGATACACTGGAAGGTCTATATGATGACATTATGGGCCATATCAGTAATCGTAGCTCAAACCCCATATAGCTCCTGGGCTCCTGCTACCCTGGCAGGGGGATGCGAAGGTGTTTATAGCAAACCTGCAGAAGGAATCTATGAAGGTTCAAAGGCATCAAATGGTGGCTTTTCCGCATCTGATTCCTATCAATGAGGTCCATTGGATACATGACTTTGGTTCATGGGAAGATCTTAGTCTACCTTTAAAATCCTCATCTGACATAATGGCTGTGGTTCCGCGTGAGGCTCTAAATGATCTGTCAAAGGAACAGAAGGGCAGGGTGATAGAGTTATCTGAGAAATACCAAACCTTTTTTTCATCTGAAAATCACAATTTGGGATGTGCACGCGGGATTGTACACCATTTGGACACTGAAGATAATCCTCCTATCCAGTCACCGCCTATCCATCACTTAAGGCAGCAGAAGAAGTTTTATCCGCTGAGATAGATAATTTGTTGAACAAGGAATATTAGAGCCTTCAAAGAGTCACTGGGTGTCCCCGGTGCTACTCATCAAGAAGGAAATGGCACCAATTGAGTAGTAATTGACTACTGGAAGATTAACGACATTACAAAAAAAGTCTCATACCCACATCCACGAATTGCCAATGCTTTAGATTGGATGAGAGATGCCAAATATTTCTCTGCTATGGACTTGATATTGGGTACTGGCAAATTGAGTTGCCAACGGCAGAACAAGAGAATTGTGCTATAATCACCTTGAAAGGGTTGTTCCATCCTACAAGTATTATACATGGCTTGTGCAACGCCCCAGATACATTCCAGCGGACTATGGACACTATTTTGGGTGAACTGACGCTGTCTTGCGTTCTTGTTTACCTTACCAATATTATTGTTCTCATAGATGTTCACAGAATATCTCAATCATCTAGTATAAATGTTCCAACAACTCACTAAAACTAACATCACCATTAAATGCCTAAACTGACATTTTTTATGAAGCAATTGGAATTTTCATGTATGTGTTTTAATCCAGTCAGACATTTGACCTCCAGGCTTCAAAATAACAAATTATTTGGGGCGAAATCGGCCAAAAGGGGGAATGTCAGATAATTACAAGTCCACAATGTTAATGAGATCCATTTGAATATAAATACCGCTATTATCGGCCAAAAGACCTTGACCAATTGTTGGGATTTTTGCCCATATTCCCAGCCTGCTAGATTACCTGGTATTTCCAGAGAAAATTCCCTAAGGCGAAGTGAATTGGAAATTGGTTGGCCCAAGTTTGGAGGAACTACATTTGGAGGATTTTGATATTCGCCTGGTCATATCCATTAGGGATCAATCCTGACGAATAAATGAGATCTCATTGTCTGGAGTTTCTGATAGAATAGGGGCATCTGATAGTGATAAACTATCAGGTGTACTGATTAGAATCAGTTGGGTTTCATCACTGACTGATTTGGAATGAATAGTAAGTTGCAAGGCGAGTGATGTCACCTGCAACTAGAGAATCAATCAGTTGGTGAGTGACCTGCCATAATCAGTAATAAGATATTACTTAAGCAGGTCGCTAGCCAAATATGGTTGATTTGCCTGGATTGAGAGGAAAACGTTAGGGGCACGTTTTCTGACTCTTTCCATTTCAGGTATTTAGGATGTCCAATGATGGAATCCTAGACAGTATGGGGAAGACCATCGCTGCTAAGATGAGGATGGGTGATTCAATGCAAACGGCTGCCATTTCATTGAAGAGGTGTCAACTGAGGGTTAGACAGCCGAATTTCCCACTACATAATTCCCTAGGATTTATTATAATAAAAACATTATCTACAAAAACAGTATTTACATTATCAATTTGGTGTATAGTTAGACTATCAGCTTTTATTAGGTTGTTCTATCTCAAGGTATTTTTGCAGAGGGAAATAAAGGAAGACTCTCAGAGAGAAGAGTAAAGATCCGAGTAGGGATCTAGAGAAGAAGGAACCACAATCAGGGATAGCTGCTTACTGTGTGTTGGGCCGAGAGAGACTGTCAATGGGGTATCTTAGTGAAGTTCAGGTGGACAAGAGCATAGGATTTGTATCCCCTACTGAGGATCAACGATGCACTAGATTGTTTAGGAGAAGTGAAGTATTTCTACATGATGGATCTAATCTCAGGATATTGGCAGATCGACTTGCCAAAGGAATCCGGGAAAAATGTGCGATTATTACCGTGCAGAGGCTATACCAAATGATGAGGATGCCCCAGGGTCTATGCAATGCGCCTGCAATGTTTCAGAGGGCCATGTATGCAATATTAATAAACTTGAAGTTGTCATGCGTCTTGTATATCTGGATGATATAAACGTGTTCGGTAGGACGTTTACTAATCACCTCCAATACTTGGAAGAAGTATTTTAGTTGACTGTCTGTGGCTAACCTAAAGATCAAGCCAAGAAAGTGCCACTTCTTTAAGAAAGAGTTGGAATACCTGGGATTCATAATTAACTCCAGTGGATTGTAGCTGCAAACCCAGATGATAGCAGTTATAGAACATATGGCTGTACCGAAGAGTGTCTGAGACATCCAAGTGTTCCTTGGGATGGTCGGATAATACAAAAGATTTGTTTGGGACTTCGCCCAAATACCTGAGCCATTATTCCAGGAATTAAAAGATCTGAAAAAAGGTTCATATGGAATAAAGAAGCTCAGGACTCATTCGTTGAATTATGCCAGTGTTTGTTAGATTCACCAATTCTGAAATATCTGAATTTTAATAGGGAGTTTATCATTCAAACAGATGCTTCATTGACAGCGATTGGCGCCATATTGAGCCAAGTAAACGAGCTTGGGGACGAACATCCAGTGGCACATGTGAGCTGGACACTTTCAGCCAATAAGAGGAACTACACCATAACTGAGCATGAATGCCTTGCGGTCATTTAAGCATGCAAACAGTTTTGGTTGTATGTCCACAGAATGCACTTTAAGGTGTTAACAGACCACTCTTCACTGCATTGACTGCACAATTTAAGAGAGCTAGAAGGATGACTGGCCTGATGGGCACTTAAGCTTCAGGATTACGATTATGAGATTGTCCACCGAGCAGGGGGCATCTCACCAGAATGTGGATGGCTTATTTCATTTGCCAATGGTCCAGTTGGTATACTTGAAGGTGGAGGAGCTATTCCAGAGAATGGTCAACGGAAAAATTAGTGGCGGGCTCCAAGAAATCTAAGATGCACTTCAGAAAGTGATGGAAAGCACCAAGGCTATGGATGGAAAAATATTCAAGATGATTAATGGGAAGCAGCCATTATTCCCAAAACCATCAGAAAAAGCAGCGATAGTACAAGCCACTCACAAGGTTGTCGGGCATGGAGGCCTGAGGAAAACAACCAACCATATTCGCCAGTATTACTGTGAATCGATCAACTACAATGTCGCAGATTATCTAGCTTGTTGTGTGGAGTGCCAGCTGCACAAACCACATAAAAATAAAACTGGATAATAACTGGTCCGACCTGGATTTGCCTAGCACACGGTGTCCATCGACATGATGGGACTGCTGATGATGAGCACATGGGGAGTCAAGTACATTATAGTTGCCATCAACCATCTGATGAGATGGGTCGAGATGAAGGCTCTAACCAGAGTAGACGCTACCTGTACCACGAGGTTCATCCTGGATCAAGTGGTATACCAGCATGGATGTCCACAGGTCCTGCTTAGCAACAATGGGACCAGCTTCACGTCTCATGTGATCCCAAGGTTAAATGAGATAATGGGGATCTGAGGAGTTATGTCAGTACCTTAGCTGCTGGAGACAAACAGACTTGTAGAACAGGTCAATGGAACGTTGGCCACAACGCTGAGAAAGCTAGCCGCAGGAAGAACTTCCACATGAGAAACATACCTGAGTTTGGTGACGTTCACCTACAATATTAGTCATCATACGGCAATAATAAAGATGCTGTTTGAATTGTTATATGGAAGAAAGGCCGCGTTGCCGCAGATTTTATATTTGGTGGTGGAACCTATGTTGGAGATGAGTACAGATCAATACCTGAACTGACTGATGATTTTCCTGATCGATATTCAATTGCAAGCATTTCATACAACTTTGAAGAAAAGGATATGAGCGAAATTGACGGATGACAAGAATTGATTGGCCTTAGAAGAAACTTTGTATAGGGGAAAGAGTTTCCTATTGCGATACACATGGTTTTAGATGAAGAAACAAAACTATGCATTGTGGTCATGTCTATTCAAAGTGATCACAAGACGGCGACCAATGCTTATTCCATCAATAATCTCTTGGATGGAAGAGTAGTAAATCGAGTCCACACTAAGTATCTAAAGCGTTGGATTAAAGAAAAAAATAAAAGAGTTCCCAAAGGACTGATGAACTATTAAGTTGGTCATGTCCTGATGATTAGGTCAAGTCTGAAAAAAGAACCTTTAAACCAATCTATATTTACAAGTCTGAATTTAAGAATCTCTGAACATAGAAAACTGGTAGGTTTAAGTACCCAGGACTCAGTTTGGGGGAAAGGATGGACCTCTGAACCGAAACAAGGTCAAGTCCCATAGGAAAAAAGAAGAATAAAGATAAAAAATCAATAAAAATACTGGAAAAAAAGAAGATTTTTAAAATGCATAGATAAAAAAGCCAATATGTTTTTAGAATTTTTATTTTTATTGACCGTCCTCAGTATGGGGATGATTCCACCTATGTCGCCTCTTGGGGGAGGGAGGATGGATTGCAGTAGGAATAAACAGCCCATCAAAATCATATGCGATTGGACACTTGCAAGGGCGAGACCTACACAAAACCATGTTCGTTGAGTGGACATCGAGCCCTGAGGAAAAGTGACTAGGGGAAGGGAAATTGAAAACTTCAAATTATGCTAATTGTGAGCCCCCTAGGGCGTGGAGGAAAGCAACAGTATAAGAAGAGGCAATCGGCGAATAACCCTGAGTAATCCCAATACAGTACTGGAGCTGAAAGATTATTCTTGAGCGCCCGATGATATAATTCATCAAGAACACCAGACATATGGACTGGCAACAAACAAGGGATGCTTGATGGGGGTTGCTGAATCATGACCCTTATAAAATCCATCAGCAGAAGATACCAATGGGAAGTGCCAGTGAAGAGATAGTCATGCAGGGAGTGGATGGCATCCTGCAAGCAACGACTATGGGCTTCTCAGAAGCTAAAGCTGAAGGAGCGGTGAAACCTGGGTGAGGCTGGAAGCTTTGTGGACCAACTTCAAAGAACTTGGCCAGCAAAGCAAAGAGAATAAGCGGTGATATCCCAATCCAGAAGGTTATCAAGATCAGAGTGATCTAGCACTAGAGCTAAAGCCTCGGTGACTTGGGCCCAGAGTTCAGCATAGGGGAGCTCAAAGTGAATACTTTTACCAATTGAGAGCTCAGAGACCAGAACAGCGGGTTTGTAAGATTGACCAAGTCAGAAGAGGAACTCAGGGAGCAGGTTTAACCTGACAAGAAACGAATGATCCAGAGCAGCTGGCATAATCTCTGGAGCATCTACAACATTGTTCAGAGCATCAGTGAAAGGAGCTGAATACAGGAGAGTTTCAAAGTCTAGCTCTGTAATCGATGGCAGAGGAAGAGTTGGCCAAGAGTTGTTCAAAATGATAGCCAGCCTGGTTTTGGAGGGATTAGTTACCGTTTCCAGTAATTCAATGGAAGGACTAGCCGCTTGCGCCAGACTAGGCATATGAGTCCTGGAAGAACCATAAAAGAGGTTCCAGTGAGCATCCTGACTCATCTGCTGGAAGAGACAGAGGTCTGGATCAAACAAATTATTGAGGAGCTTCTGGTAGCATGACTTGGAATTTGACATATGAGTTGGATGAGAGGGCGGATGTAAGACTTATATAGAAGCTGACATTATGCACTCTACAATCCATTAAGCTTCAATTTCAGAGAAATTAATCTCAAAATTAATGAGATAAGCTCTCCAAGGAAAGAATTAGGATTGACTTAAGTCAAGAGAAATGAAAGAAATAACAAGGGCGAATAAGAAATAAGTATTTTTAATTAAGCCATGAAACAAAAATTGACAGCAAGGGTCTCCTGTCTAGGATGAGGAGAAAATCAGGAAATTAAGGACGCCAGACCAAGAATCCTGAATATGGCAGCGGGTCATATACCCTGATGGGGGGGAAACTAGATCCTATGACTAATATCGTCAAAAGTAAATAAATTAGCCCGGAATGACATCAGGTCATAGGGACTGCGCTCTGAGAAGGCGTTAGCGAGGAGGAAGAGGAAGAACGCTGTATGCCAAAGGTCATCCTGAGCAGCATTGAGTATTACTGAGAGAACTCCGCTTGAACCAATGAAATATTTGAACAAGTGTCTGAAGCAGTGTTCTCATGTCCCAGGTCCTTTTCTCGCTGGAAATCTAGGCAAGAGGGAGGATGTGTTGGGATTTTTGCCCATATTCCCAGCCTGCTAGATTACCTAATATTGCTAGGGGAAAATTCCCTAAAGCGAAGTGAATTGGAAATTGGTTGGCCCAAGTTTGGAGGAACTACATTTGGAGGATTTTGATATTCGCCTGGTCATATCCATTAGGGATCAATCCTGACGAATACTTAAGATCTCATTGTCTGGAGTTTTTGATAGAATAGGGGCATCTGATAGTGATAAACTATCAGGTGTACTGATGGGATCAGTCAGAATTCATCACTGACTGATTTTGAAATGAATAGTAAATTGCAAGGCGAGTGATGTTGCCTGCAACTAGAGAATCAATCAGTTGGTGAGTGACCTGCCATAATGGGTAATAAGTCCCATTACCTAAGCAGGTCGCTAGCTAAATATGGTTGATTTGCTTGGATTGAAAGGAAAATGTTAGGGGCACATTTTCCGACTCTTTCCATTTCAGGTCTTAAGGATGTCCAACGATGGAATCCTAGCCAAGATGGGGAAGACCATCACTGCTGAGATGAGGATGGGTGCTCAATGGCAACAGCTGCTGTTCTTTTGATGCGGTGTCAACCAAGGGTTAGAAAGCCAAATTTTCCACTATATAATTCCCTAGGATTTACTATAATAAAAACATTATCTACAAAAACAGTATTTACACTATCAATTTGGTGTATAGTTAGACTATCAGCTTTTATTAGGTTGTTCTATCTCAAGGTATTTTTGCAGAGGGAAATAAAGGAAGACTCTCAGAGAGAAGAGTAAAGATCCGAGTAGGGATCTAGAGAAGAAGGAACCACAATCAGGGATAGCTGCTGACTGTGTGTTGTGCTAAGAGAGACTGTCACCAGGGTATCTTAGCAAAGATCAGGAGGACAAGAGCATAGGGAATGAATCCCTATGAGTACAACTTCACGAGTATTTAATTGGGAATACTGGCCAAGCGTTGGTCCATAATATAATTCATACTCAACTACAGATAATAGTCTCCATACTATTATCAGTTAATAATACATTCTCTACAACGTGACAAAATGCATGAGGAAATTGAACCTGTGCAGTAAAAAGGTTACTGGGTTGCTTGCTAATAACAACCAAAAAGTAAATTTTTACACCAATTCTCAGTGGAACCCCGCAAATTGGGGCAACACTATTACAACTACTAACTAAGCAAATAGTGCCAAGCAGAAAGTCAAATTTCCTTGACTCTGTGGGTAAACCTGAGGAGTCCATCGAAGGTTTCTCCCCTGGTCACAACTAGCCAAAGCCAGCACCGAAGTGGGTATCACCCCCTTTTATAGGCTTGGCGGGGGTCCCCCAGGTGCAAGAAATTTCACTAAAGCGGATTTTCTGAAATTTGTTAAATAGTTACTCCACGGGTATGTATTGGCAAATACTTACTCCCTGTCAGTTGCTTATCCATAGTGAAGTGAGATTTCTGAGCTTTAATAGGCTGAAATCCCATATTACTTAACTTTGGAACTTTCCAAGCTATCTAAACATTGAGCTTCGACGTATTAAGTACTTTTCTCAAATTTACTAAGGATATACTCTCTTTTTTACCCCCATGCAGTGTATAATAAATTCCATAAAAATAAAAACTTCTTTAGTGTTTATTTACTTTCATTAATTTTAAATAACTGGTTAGACAAGCTCCTCACTTATATTGTTAGATTTAAGTCAAGAAGCACCAGGAATCCTTTTCCCAGCCACAAATCCAACAAGTGGTGCTCACTACAGGGGATCCTGTACACCTCTAAACCACTTAAACGATGGAAATAAACCCTCAGCTAGCCTCCATTGAACTCCAGCTAGCTAGTGCTCTGTCTCTCCTTAAAAGGCTTAAGCAGCACACACTACAATGCCCTATATATGAAAACCCTCTCTGCAATAAAAGTTCATACCTGGTAAGTGCAGTATTGCCTCCTTCCTTTATGTTTATGAATCTGTGATGGAAGGAGCAACTGACCAGCAAGAAAACCAGTACATTCTTCCTTGCTTAAATCGAATAGCACAAGAAAGAATGGTCCCCACCATGGTCAACTCAGCACTTGGGCAGAGGTCAAGCAAGCGCTTCTTGATAATTTTGGTTCTAAACAAAGGTCACAGTGACAAAAACAGGCCTTTATGTGCCTTAGTTTGCAGGAGGGAGAATTGATCACCTCTTTTGTTGAGCGCTTCTATAATAAAGCTCAACCTTTGTTGCTTGCCAAAATGTTTCCTCTCAATGATGCAATTGCGGCTATCTTGGCCGGCTTGGAATCTCATCCCTCCTTGGCGATGTATCTCTCTTCTGTAAAGCGCACTTTTTAAACTGTACGAGATATCAAGGAGGCTTTTTAGAGGTTGCAGATATCTATGAGCTTGACCCTACACAAGGAGATATAAGCCAAGCTTATGCGCTGACCAAATTAGCATCTACTACTGTTGTTTACCTCTGGAAACTTGATCCTCGGAGTTGCCATCACAGAATGCTTCTACTTCCCATAAAGTTAGTCAGATTGTAATGGCGGTGATGGGGCAGAGCTCCCCTTCATCTTCAGTTCAAAAAACTCAGCTGGTGAAAGCCGCCGCCCCTTTGCCTTACTCATCTTGTTCGTAGCGGCCTTCCCAAGTGGTCCCAAAAATGGCTCCTAATCCCAAACCCCTTTCTCAGGTCCCAATCGCTCCCACTAACAATAGGTTAAGTGATAAGGTCACAAAAGCTATACTTCCTGTTTTACAGAAGCACACAGACACTGAATGATACAAAGCTGTTGAAGTTAAGCATCCACCTCACCATGTACTGTCCCTTCAACCTCTTATTCAGCTAACTCTAGTCTGAAAACTGTCTCACTGAGGCAGCAAAACCCCCTACTTTGAAGGCCAAAACTCGAGCTGTGATAATTTCAACGCCTCCCCAAAAGTTAATAAGGTTGAGGAGCAACCCCAGGACCTATTATCCCATAAGGGAAGTCCTAAACCTACTTACCTCCTATGGGCTTCCTAAACTGCATTGATAACCCCTCTGACGACGAGTATGAAGGGGGTGATGAAGATGTTGGTCATTATGTTTTAAGACCCCCAGAAGAAGTGGGGATACCTGATCAATTGAGCCCAGAGAGATTGAATTGGGGTAAGATCCCATGTCAAGCTTATTTTTGGCAAGTATAAGGGGTCTTGAGATTATTGACAATGTTAGTAACGCTGACTAGCTCATTGCCACAATTCTCCAATCTACCCTGTGCATTCATACCCTGCAGACTATCCAGGAGATATACCCGGAAATGGCCAAATGACTTGCCTCTACTTTTCATCTAAAAGAGGTCCTCGATCTTCCCCCCTCCTTGGGTGGTACTTTATAAAAGTGAAGGTCATCATTAATGGATTGCAGGTTAAAGCTATCCTTGACACTGGGTCCCTGGTGAACGTTGTGTCAACTATGCTCATTAAAACATTAAGCTGGCCCCTGACCATGACTACACTCAAGAGTTTGGTACTGCGGGTCCAAACAATACCCACGCCATCAGGCATACTCTCCCTGCCCATTCATTTTAAAAGCTTCTCTTGTCTGCTCCAGCAGTGGCTTAAAACAATAGTACCTACAATTACTTTTTTGGAACCCAATTTATGCACATATATGAAGTTGTTATTGATTTGAAGCAGGGCTATCTCTCCCTGCTTAACTAAAATATTTCCCTGATTTTGAGACTTGAAGCTCTTAGATAAAAAGAATTACGTTGAACCGTTGAGTATCCCTTCTCCGCTTTATCCCTATATTACACTACAGCCGGCAGGTATACCAAACTGTTGCTTCTCTCAGTGGACGCCCTAGAAGGTATCCCTTTCTATGTTTTTTAAGAGGTGGTCATTAAGACTGGGGAACAAAGGGTAGTGGACATGAAGATTACCCTGCAAATCCCACACAACTTCCTACTGCACCTCATTAGCATAGAGGGAGTTAGTCCTTTAGGGCACATAGTTTTTCCAGGCATGTTAGACCCACCTATCATTGGCCTAGTTACCTTTTGATAAGAAATCTCACAAGAAGGATATGGTGGAAAACACATCAGGTGATTGTAAGAAACCTGCTGATTCCCATTTAGGAAACCAATTAAGTCCATTGTATTGGGTCTATGGCATATATGGGCTTACCCACTGACCAATCCATATGTACCCTACCTTTGTTCATATCTTCGATAAACTGACCCCAGCTGAGCTGGAGAAAGTCAACCCCTTACTCAAGACCTATAGCGACATTTTCTCCAAATCTGACAAGGACTATGGGCACACAAAAGTGTAGATGCATACTATTGACGTTGGAAATTATAAAGCCAATTGCTCTATGACCTATTGCAAATCAAAAGTTGAGGAGCTACTATTGTGGACAGAGCTCAAACAGCTGCTGGATTCTGAATTGCTAGTGCCGTCACAAAGCCCTTGGCCATCCCCGCTTTTATTAAAAATGAAGAAAAATTGGAGGTCATCAGGTAGTGATGGACTACCGCAAATTAGACCTCACCAAGAAGGATAGTTATCCAATCCCCGCATTAATGATTCTCTGGCCCAACTCTCTGGTCCAAGCTCTTTCCAACCATGGATCTGGCTAGAAGTCATTGGCAAATGGACCTTTTTCCACAAGAACAGGAGAAATGTGCTCTCATTTGCAGTGAGGGTCTCTTCCAACCTACCCGACTACCGCAAGGGTTGTTTAATGCGCCTGCTACTTTCAGCGGAAAATGGATCACATTCTTCAGGACCTTAAGCTGAACTGTGTGATTTTCTACCTCAATGACATCACAGTCTTTTTTAAGACGTTCAACGAGCATCTCATGCACCTAAAGAAGGTGTTTCACCGCTTTTGGGCATCTAATATCAAACTAAAGCCCTCCAAATGTACCTTTTTCCAGAAGAAGTTCGATTTCCTTAGACAAGCCATCTCTAAAGATGAGATACAACATCTACAAGATAAGGGTGAAACAGTATTCAAGATGCCTGCGCCCAAAACTATTTGTGACATTCAGGTATTCTTGGGCATGATGGGGTAACACCATCAATTTAACCCAAATTTCGCCCAGCTCAGCGTACCCCTTATCCGCCTACTGGATAAGAACACTCCCTTACATAGGGGGTGCTAAACAAAAGGCCGCATTTTAGATCCTGAAGGAGCTATTTCAAAAAAGGCTGATACTACGCCACCCTGACTACAGTAAACATTTCATGTTATTCACAGATGCTTCTGACTACGCCGGTGGAGCTATATTGGCACAATTGGATGAGAATGGGGTTGATCATCCCATGTCTTGAATTAGTAAAATGCTTTCAAAAGCTGAGTGTAACTACAGCGTCATGGAGAAGGAGTACATTGTTGTCATGCTCGCTGTCAAACACTACTGCACATTTCTATATGGAGCTCCCTTCAAAGTGATCACTGACCACATCTCTCTGAAGTGTTGCAGAATATAAAGCACTCCACAGGGAGGTTGGCTCGCTGGGCTCTGAAGCTCCAGAATTATTATATGACTATTGAGCATTGGGCAGAATCGCGCCACATTAATGTAGATGGGTTAATGCAGCTGCCTCATCTTCATTTAGACAATAGTTAAGCAGAGAGGATGCATGATCTCTTAATGACTCCAGATGCTTGGGCTGATGAAGATTAACAAGTCCAAAAAATGCAAGCTTGACACTTCTGAAACACCGAGGGTGGAAAATGGGAAGTTATAAGAACGTAGGATTAAATTGGTTTCCCTAACTCCGGCCTTCAGAGTGAGTTCCTGTTAAAATGGAGTCTCACACTGTGAGTTTTTGAGGTTTAGCTCGCTTATTAGATGTATTCCTGTTTCAATAGTCATGAAGAGTTTTGGCCAAAAAATCCTCAAATATTCTATGTGTCTTACAGTATTTCATAACCGTTCAGAAGCTCACAAAGCTTAAACAACAACATCTGACTCTCTTGGTCTCTTCTAGGGTAATTCTCCCTCTCTAATCGGGAACTCTCCAGACACAGGTAATTATGACAAGCTCCTCTGAATGCTTGTCTACACTCTTAATATGAATATCAAATTAAGATAAGAAGATATAAGACAAAAATATGAAGATATGGAAAGATGATGATTTTATTTTAGGGCTGGGCGCTGGTATTTTATACCTTTAGGACATCTCCTGGCCATACTCATCTATTAGATGAGTAAATTTTATGCCAATCCGCTATGGATTATGGCAGTGGTTACTAAAATATACCCAAGTTAATTTGGCCCTTGAATTAACTTAATTACAATCATTTCAGCCTGATTTAAGGCACTGCTACTCTCATAATTGGGAAGATTTTAGGCATAATAAGCACCTCAGTGGTGTATATTTGCCTTTCATTCAGCCTGATTATGTTTCGTCATACAGCTGACAAAATACAATAAGTTGGGAAAAAGAGAATATAAAATTTGAATAATGATGTACCCCTAATCAAATGTCAGCAGGCCTCTTGATAGTACTAGGTACTCTCATTTGAGCAGTCCATGTGCAAGTACTATCATTTTGTTATACGGCTGACAAAATACAACAATTGATAAAAAAGAAATAATGGATTTAAATAAAAACACATCCTTAATTGGAACATCAGCAACCCTCTCAATAGTACTTGGTACTTCCTAATCAGGAAGTCCATATGTAAGTACTATCATGCAGATTACGGTGATTGACATTATAAAAATTAATATTCATTAATTGTTTTGCATTTAATTCATAAATACAACTAAGTTTGTGCCATAGATTCATTTGGTTCACCCAAGTGGTTCCCATAATCAGCCATAAAGTAATTATATCATAGCTATTATTAGCTATGATAATTGGGCATCTCAGATGCAATCAGAGCGGTTATGAGGTAAATCTGATTTATCAGATTATACAGAAGAATTTGGAAGGATCAAAGGATCCATCAATGGGAGTACTTTATCAGCATTGATGGTTTCTCAAAGGGTTTATTTTTGAGTCAACCATCAAAATCTAACATTTGCCCCCACTTAACTGGAATATAAACCCTGAATTTTCCCAAATTCATCTTCAATGTCTGAAAACAGCTCATTCACTGCATATCACAATTTCGTTGCTTCCCTCAAACCTGAACAGTGGCGTCAGTTTACTCATCTGAACAGGAACATGCATATGCATCTGTTCTTGGGCTCTCTCCAGGCAGCAGAGTTGGGCCAGCTTCTTCCTGCGCCAACCATTATGATGTCATCTCTGCCAAAACCATTGTTGAGGAGGAAGCTGTCCCAGTTATGGATCCTACCTAAGGATCAATAGGGTATGAGCTCAGGTCTTATGCTTTCACAACTGTCTCAGTGGACAACTTCAGCTTCTCTTTCGATCTGAGGGAGCCAACCTTTTCGCTCCAGCTAGTTTATTGGGATGGCGATCTTCTGGAAGAGTTTCTCTTTATACTCAGCCATTTCCCAATGACCCAAAACTACAATGCGCTGTTGGGGTCAGCCAACTATTCTCATTGAGGCCAACTACTCAACAAAACTTGGGCTGATTATAATTGTCTTTATGACCCCATTCATCTTTTGCTGGCTGAGGATCCCTCTGTTTGACCTCAAGATTTTGTTCAGGTCGACAGTTTTGTGGAGGAGGTCCTTGGTTCCTGGTCCATGCCACTTGAAAATCAGGCCAATTTCGCTTCCTCTTTGGGTTTGAATACCCATGACATTTAGGATGTTTGTTTTTGCTCAGCCATTTGAGCAGCTTTTGAGGCCCTTCATCAGTATAACACTGATGATTACCTTTTCAGGATGGCTGTAGTTGGCCATCTCATGCATATTTTTCCCAACCGCATGCCTTCAGGTCGTTTATTGCATGTTCCCCCTCTAATCAAATGGTGAAAACCCAGGTGTATTGCATTAGATTGTCAACCCTGGAGATTTATCAATATTAAACTGATTTTATAATCAATTTTCTTCTCTTGGGCGCATGTTTTCCACCCAATTGCGGGCTCAATCAGGTAACTATAAATGGGTTCATGCATCCTCTCCCCATCATTTGCTGGGAGTCATCTTCAAATGACTATGTGGCGCATCTGGCTCTATGCTGTTACAGCCCTTTTTCTTGTTGCCCAGCAATTAGATTGGGCCAAATTATTGCTTGAACCTGAAGGTTCAGGTTCTGAGTCACTCCCCCTTGAAGCAGAGGAATAAAATTTGTTTTTGTTAATTAAAATATATTGTTTTCTTATTAATTATAATATAAATTCTAATTCTTTTTTATTATGTATATACATGATAGATATAATTTTTTTTCTTCTACTATTATTATATATATATATTTTTATTATTATTTTTCTCATAATAATTATTTTCAAATACTTGTATATAGATATTTTTATATTTTTACTCTTTAATCAGCCCTTTTTGCTTTACTTCCTTAGGAATTTTGCATGGACTTAATTATAAATATGGACTGTTTTAACCTCTTTGATGGTATAAACAAACCTTAACATTTTCTCAATAACCACAAATGGGACATCCCAAGTGTGATTTAGCATCTGTAATTAGCCCAATCCATGTGTGTTACATAATAGTACCTCTTCACCAACTTCAAATTTGGCTAAATCATATCAAATTTTGAATCCTTTTTGTGTCAGGCCTTTTTAACAGCAAAAATGTTGTCAAAGGCTAGAGCTTCCAACTTAATTAGGGTTTTGGCAATCTTCTTGACGTATTGAGGATAACTGCTTTCACCAGGATCTTTTAGGACTGAATAAAGCAGCGATGGTAGGGTTGGATGTCTTCCATATAAGACCTGGAAAGGCGACAACTTTGTGGTTGAGTGAAATGAAATGTTGTAAGCAAACACAGCCAAGCTTAGGAATGTACCCCATTCAGATAGTTTGCTTGAGGTTAACTTCCAGATAATATTCACAAGCGTCCTGTTTATGCGCTCAACTATTCCATTTGTCTCAGGATGGTAAGGAGCAGAGAGTACACCTCTTACTCCCATCAGTTGGTTAAGCTTTGTAATTAAGTTAGCTGTAAAATTGGTTCCATTATTGTTCAGAATAACCTGTGGACAACCATGCTTGTGAATAACATTCTCAAGTATAAACTTGGCCGTGGTTGTTGCACCTACTTCTCATATAGCCTTGGCTTCAACCCACTTATTTAAGTGGTCAATAGCCACGATGATGTATTTGGCCTTAGAGTTGCTAGTGGGAAGAAGTCCAACAACATCTATTGATATGGTATGCCAAGCAAACTTGGGCTGAACAAGTGTTAACATGTGCTTTTTTGGAATGGTTTTTCGCTCTGGCATTCGGCATAACACTCCAGTGTTTCCTGGATATCAAAGTGCTTTAAATCCCAGTAGTATTACAATTTAAGTTGTTCCTTCGTCTTCTTAGATCCACCATGACCTATGGCCATATGAGCTGCCACCATTAGGTCTGTTTGGGCTGAGGATCATGGGAAAATAACCTTTTTTTCTTCAATGAATTTGTACAGTACCCCATTTTCAATCAAAAGTGGTTTTTCGTAAATTTGTGAGTAATTTTTGAATGGATTTGGGCTCATCCTGGAATTCTCCACTGACCATCTTTTGAAATAGCTCATCAGCGGCCAAACTGACAGTGGTGATCGTAGGTAAATGGGATAGGCAGTCAGCGTTTTGGTGCTTCACTCCTGCATGATGTTTAATTGTGTAATTATAGGCTTAAAGTTTTAGCACCCACTGCACTAATTAGCCCTCAGGTTCCTTCAAGTTGTTCAGCCATCTTAGGGACGAATGGTCTGTAACAACCGTAAAGTGAGTGCCATGGAGATAAACCCAAAATTGTTTGTAAGCATATATGACCGCTAAACATTTTTGTTCTGTCACTGTGTAGCTCCGTTCATGGACGTTTTGGTCTGACTAGCAAAGGCAACTGGGTGTTCCTCGCCGTCCTCACCTATTTGAGACAAAACGGCTCCAACTGCTGTAAGCGATGCATCAGTTTGAAAGATAAACTCATGCTTAAAATCTGGATATCAGAGGACTGGGGCTGATATTAGGGCCAATCAAAGCTGGTCGAATGCCTCTTGACAGGCCTAATTCCAGTCAAATATGACCTTGTCCTTAAGCAGATGAAACAACAGCTCTCCAATTCATGCAAAATTGGCAATAAATTGGTGATAATAACCAATCATGCCCAGAAAAACCTGTATATTGCGCTTGGATTCAGGCCATTTCATCTTCAATATTGCATCCATTTTGGATGGCTGGGGTCAAAGTCCTTTCTTATTAATAACAAACCCAAGATATTTTAATTGGTCTTTGAAAAATTGGCACTTCTGGGATTTGATTTTCAGATATGCAGCCGCTAGTCTCTTAAAAGCTGCTTCTAGATGTTCCAGGTGGGTGAAGGTGCGGCTAAAGATGTTTATATTGTCCAAATAAACCAACACACAAGATAGTTTCAAATCTCCAAGGATCATGTGCATCACTCTTTAAAACGTAGCTTGGGCATTGCAAAGTCCTTGTTGCATCCTTGTCAGCTGGAATAGGCCCTCTTGAGTTATAATGGCGCATTTTTTGCGCTCCTCTTCGAGCATATCAATCTGCCAATATATGCTTATTAGGTCCATAGCAGAAAAGAACTTTGTGCCTCCAAGTTGATCTAAGGCGTCATTAATCCGTGGGAGAAGATAATAATCCTTCTTGGTGATGTTGTTTAATTTTAATAATCAATGACGACCTGATTGCCCCCATCCTTATTTTTTACTATTAAAATTGGGGCAGCCCAAGGGCTCTTTGATGGGACCAGCATTCCACAATATAGAAGTTCTTTTATCTCTTTGGAAATGACTTCTTCTGCTGCTTTCAAATGTCTAATTGGGCGTAGTTGGATGGGTTCATGGTCATTTGTGTCAATTGTGTGTATTACATTTTCAGCACAGCCTAAGTTGAAATCATCTTTTGCAAAAATTTCACGGCATTTTGAAATAAATTCTGAACTTGAACCTTTTCTGTGTTATTTAAGTTCCCTAATTCAGCCATAGAGACAACATTATTGATACTTGTGATTTTATCATTGAAAAGTCCTATCTCGTCTAAGGTCCTAAATTTGTGAAATGTCTGAATTTCAGTTTTCAGAAATAGATGTAGGTATACAGTAGCCTGATGTCTCCGTATCTCAATGGGCATACTCTGGAGGTTTGTACATAAGATTTGAATTTCCTCATGACCAGGAATGACTATCACTGGTGCGATATTTGGCTCCAATCAAGATCTACACCATGGCTGATATATTTCCCCATATAGTCCTACTGGAATTTTAATAGTCAGCCTGGTAGGAATGACTACTTGAGTTCCAGGTAGCATGGTAGTCTGCTGATTTGATTGTAATAGAATTCCCTTTGATTCTCGAATCTGCATTGGAAGGGCCTTAATTTTTAAACGGAATTTTATGTACTCAATTGGGACTATCTTGTCATTATAGGCTAGGTTAAAAAATAATTTCGGCTGTTTCTTTTCAGCCTTTCCATTTCTGTTATAATAGATTTGGATGCTTTGCCCCAAAATGGTCAGCAGTATCTTCCTTATGGTTCGTGACAGCACCAAATCTTTTCAGGAAATCAGTCCCAATAAGAATATTGTAGATGGTATTTGGATTGACTATGGCCAGCACTGTCACTACAATGGATCCAAACCGTAATGGTAATGTGCTATAAGCCCAAAGCGATTTAGTAGTATGGGCTCCTGCTGTACCATATTCTTGACAATGTGCAACGTCAGGCGTAATCTTCACCTTCTTTACCAATTTGGTGCTGACAATGTTGATAGGTGCTCCACTATCAATGATGGCCCAAACTCGAACTTTATTTACTGCAATATCCACATAAGTGCATTCAGAGTAGGTACAGAATCATTTATTAGGTAAATATTGGAGTAATTGTTCAGTTCCAAGTGGGACTTCAGACTTGAGCAGATCTCTGGAACTTTCTCTGCTAAAGTCTTCATAGGTATGGCCACTTGCACGTCCTATAGTGTGGGCATATTGGCTGAGCATATAGGATGGTTACTCAGCCCTTGGTCAATGACTTTCTTGGCGTAGGGCTTTGCTACTTCAGCCTGAGCTTCTTCAGTGCCCTCTGATTGCCTTAATTCTTTTGATTTGGCCCAGGTGATAACCATATAGACGTCGTCAGCACAATGCGGTGTAAGCTATCTCGTCCACTTCATCGGCTAAGAAAAGTGTACCAGGGTTGGGTGGAATGTGCATTAAGGCATTGGTGGAGGTAGAGCATTCTGCCTCTACCCCACCTGTTCTTTTCCCGCCTGCTCTTCATTATCAACTTTTAAGGCCACATTAACCCCAGGTTTCTTATCAGGCCGTCTGTAGCATTGGCTAGAATAATGTCCTTTTTGGCCACAATTATGACAGGTAATTGGCCCTGTTTGCTAATCATTTTTTGGATTTACGGGCCAATTGTTTTTTCCATGTTTATTCGAGTTTGTATTTTTTGGGCCTGAAAATTGAAATTTCAATTGCTCTTTGGGCCAATTAGGGGCGTCAAAGCTACTTGCACATTCTCTCAGATAGTCTTTAAGTTCTAACGCTCCCCTGGGCCAACTAAAGGCTGGTATCATGACACGCTGCAAGTCTCAGTATGGCTTGACGGCATGCTGCATTGCAATCTTTGCATCAAATCTGTCTATGGCACCTGAACTGCGTAAGACCTGAGCCTCATGGAAAAATCTATCCGAAAAAGTCTTGGATAGACTCATTCCACTGAAAATCAATATTGAGTAGGTCTGTCTTCCTGGCTGATAGTTTATCAGGGCCTCCAAATTGTCTTATGACGGCCTTTTTTGAATCCAAATAGGACCAATCATCACCCAAATAGGGCATAACAAAATTGACACTGTGTGAGTCCAGACAATTAATGAGAGCTGTAGATTTCGCATGATCTGACCCTCCTCGCATAGCCTTTTCAAACAATTTTATGAATGAATGGACATTTCCTTCTTTGACAAATTTTGTCAAATTCAAGGGTTTGAAGTCATTGCACCCAGAATCGGTCAGAGGAGTTACGCTTCATCTAGAGTTCAAACATCTGGGGGAATCTTTAGTCAGAATTGAAGTTTGTTCCTGATGAGTGTCATCTGGAGTTGGGATGGAAGCAAGGATTTTTGGTGTTGAGCAAACATCTAAAATATCTCTTTCACTATCTGTCTCAACTCCAGAGGATTCTGCTTCATATAATTGCTTCGAATAGCTTGATTTTGACTCCTGGATTTGGGCCTTATGTAATTTCTTCAGTTGTGTTCTGCCTGAATACTTAGAGGCTTTACTGCTCTCCCCCCTCGAGGACTAGTCAAACAGTTGCAACTTCTCCCCTTTAGGTCGTTGACTTCTTTTTTAAGGTTTTCACATTCTTTCCAAGAGATAATTTGATTGCCAGTATATGCTTTACATCTTTTGTCAGAATGGCAATGCGGTCATTAGTTACTGATAACTGTGTTTTAAGATCTTGTTTTTCTTTAGTAAGTTTGACATTCTTTGCTTGCACAGATGATATTGTTGACTGGAGTTTCATAAATTTTTCTTGACTTTGCTCAAATTCTTCCTCATTGTTTGGCCTTACTGGCATGGTAGCCAGTTCTTTAATGCTCTTTTGCAATATGCCCAACTCAGTTTGGACATATTCATCGAGTTGAACATTCATGTTTTTCAATTTCAAGTGGCTTTTCTGAGCAAATGTAGAATTTTCAGTTAAACGATTGGTTCGAGATAACAAGAATTTAGAGTAATTCTCCAATTTCTGTCAGCATTTACTGATATTATTGACCCACCCACTGGTCATTCCATGTAAAGAGAGGACCTCAGCTGCAATTTTTGGAACTTTTTCATTGAGTTGATCTTCCAAGGTGTTCACTCTTCTGTGGGCATCATTCACCTGTTCCATATTACTTATGATAGCCTTTCTAACTTCATTAATACTTGAATTCAGCTTATCCAGTAAGCCTAATCGGGAAGATCGCTCTTCCTCTTGTATTCTGTAATTTCTGCAAGCTCTAGATTCTGTTGAGCCAGAATTTTTGGGTGTTCTTAATTGAGGGCTGTACAAAGCTAACCAAAAACTCGTTAGTTGCTTGTGTACATTTGAGGCGTTTATTCAAGGTTGCCATGGTCACCTCTTGGTACCACATAAACATCTCAATCTTGAAGGCCTGATCCTTAAAGTAGTAAAACAGTCCAAAAGATGGGTCCATTTTTGAAGTACCAATTCTATACCCATGAAATAGGTTCTCCATCATCTCCTTCACACTGTTAGAGTAAACTTAATAGGGCTGGTTGTGTCCACATTCCCTCCTCCCGCCATGATTAGATCCAAGGAGTATGAAGTGCTCTCCTCGGTATTCTGCGTGAAGTGTTAAAGTACACAAGTGATTTCTCTGTCACTGGTTTCCATGTAATTTTTGTCATAACTTCTGGCAGCTCCTGCCTTGTATTAGGATGAATTATTCATATTAAAGTGTAAGAAGGTTTTTTGTTAGCACCACTTGTGAGTTTTTGAAGATTAGCTCGTCTATTAAATGTATTTCTGTTTTGATAGTCAGGAAGTGTTTTAGCTGATAAATCCACAAATATGCTATGTGTCTTAAGGTATTTCCTAACCATTTGGAAGCTCACAAAGCTTAAACAACAATATCTGACTCTCTTGGTCTCTTCTAGGGTAATTTTCCCTCTCTAATAGGGAACTATCCAGACACAGGTAATTATGACAAGCTCCTCTGAATGCTTGTCTACACTCTTAATATGAATATTAAATTAAGATAAGAAGATATAAGACAAAAATATGAAGATATGGAAAGATGATGATTTTATTTTAGGGCTGGGCGCTGGTATTTTATACCTTTAGGACATCTCCTGGCCATACTCATCTATTAGATGAGTAAATTTTATGCCAATCCGCTATGGATTATGGCAGTGGTTACTAAAATATACCCAAGTTAATTTGGCCCTTGAATTAACTTAATTACAATTATTTCAGCCTGATTTAAGGCACTGCTACTCTCATAATTGGGAAGATTTTAGGCATAATAAGCACCTCAGTGGTGTATATTTGCCTTTCATTCAGCCTGATTATGTTTCGTCATACAGCTGACAAAATACAATAAGTTAGGAAAAAGAGAATATAGAATTTGAATAATGATGTACCCCTAATCAAATGTCAGCAGGCCTCTTGATAGTACTAGGTACTCTCATTTGAGTAGTCCATGTGAAAGTACTATCATTTTGTTATACGGCTGACAAAATACAACAATTGATAAAAAAGAAATAATGGATTTAAATAAAAACACATCCTTAATTGGAACATCAGCAACCCTCTCAATAGTACTTGGTACTTCCTAATCAGGAAGTCCATATGTAAGTACTATCATGCTGATTACGGTGATTGACATTATAAAAATTAATATTCATTAATTGTTTTGCATTAAATTCATAAATAAAATAAAATTTGTGCCAAAGATTCACTTGATTCACCCAAGTGGTTCCCATAATCAGCCATAAAGTAATAATATCATAGCTATTATTAGCTATGATAATTGGGCATCTCAGATGCAATCAGAGCGGTTATGAGGTAAATCTGATTTATCAGATTATACAGATGAATTTGGAAGGATCAAAGGATCCATCAATGGGAGTACTCTATCAGCATTGATGGTTTCTCAAAGGGTTTATTTTTGAGTCAACCATCAAAATCTAACACACACTATCATGGGGCATGGCAGAGTACACAAAGCATATGAGTGGGTAAAAGAGTGATACTACTGTGAGGGCACCTTGGAAACCATAACTGAAGTCTTGGATGCATGCCTGATTTGTAAAAGACAATCCCGCTTCAAGGCCCAATATCAGTATCAACCTACAACTCCTCAATAACCCTTTCACACCTTAAGTTTGGATGTGGTAGGTCCTCTACCTCAGACCACAGGTGGCAATCACTATCTCCTAGTTGGTATTGATCATTTTTACCAAACGGTTTGAAGCTGTAGCTCTTACCGCTCAGACTGCTAAATCCACAGCTACCTTCTTACACCAATAAATTTTCACCTGGCATGGATGTCCCCAGGTCCTCCTATGTGATAATGGGAGAAATTTTACCTCCCGAGTGGTGAAGCTCCTACCACCTCCATGGGAGCGCAACAAGTCTTCTCAGCCCCTTATGACCCATCCACAAATGGTGCTGTAGAAAGAGTTTTTGGAACCCTGGTCTCCATACTCTGCAAAATGGCCATATCAGACCCTATCCACTGGGATCTTTTCTTTACCAAGTGCCCTCATGGCATATCAAATTGGTCATCATTGCAAGCTAAAGATGTCCCCTTTCCATGTATTGTTTGGCAAGAACATGGGATACCAGCTCTATTAACAGAATATATTTTCACTGGAAGAACTGACCCAGAGAAAGCCATGAAAAAGTTGACTCAACACATCATCCAACTACTTGGAAGCTATAACAAACCTGACCAAGACGGTCTCAAAAGAAGATGAAGCAGCTAATGAGTTCTGAACTCCTCTCCCTTCCAATTATCTGACTTTATGTTGTATTATCACAAACGCATTACTCCTAGAAGTAAGATGCTTGGTTAAAGCTTGAAAGGGCCATTTTCAGTAATACACAAGCGAGGGGGTGAGTACTCTATCAAATCCCTCACTTATGGAGTCACCATCAATTGAGTACATGGCCGCATCCTACAACCTTATTCTCCCCCAACATTCTTGGGGGGTTATGTTGGACATTTGCCCTAAAGGCTTTAAAATAAGAATGTTTTTGGCAAAAATTGGCCAAAAAGGGGGAATATTAGACATTTACAAGTCCTTGATGATAATGAGATTGATTTGAATAAAAATAACGTTATTATTGGCTAAAAGATCCTGGTAAATTCTTGGTGGAACCCCACAAATTAGGGAACCACTACTACAACTACTAAGTGGGCAAATAGTGCCAAGTTGGGAAGTTGAATTTCCCTGACTCCATGTGTAAACCTGGGGAGTCCATCGAAGGTTTATCCCCTGGTCACAACTAGTTCAAAGCCAGCACCAAAGTGGGGATCACCCCTTTTATAGGCTTGGTGGGGGTCCCCCAGGGTGTAATAAATTTCACTCAAGGGGATTGTCTGAAATTGTAAAATCATTACCCCATGTTTTTAATTGCCAAAGATTTACTCCCTATTAGTTGTTTAGCCATAGTGAAGCGAGTTTTCTGAGCATTAATAGGCTGAAATCTCATATTACTTAACTTGAGAATTTTCAAGCTATTTAAACATCGAGCCTCAACATTTTTAGATTTTCAGACATTTGCCCTCACAGCTGAACAATTAGAATTTCTTAGTTTGAGTTCAGCTGAAAAAGGGAAATGTTGGCCATTTGCAATTATCCAAGGATATTATGAGCGATTATAACATTAATGATGTAAGATTATTGGAGAAATCAGCCAAAAGTCCCGGGCTGACTCTCAGTGGAACCCTGTTAATTGGGGTAACACAAGTTCAAACCTCTACGGGCATCCACCTTAAAATCAAATGGTCAAATTACTCTGACCACATGACAGACTTTGGGGATACTATTGAAAGGCACTCCTCCCAACACCCCAAAGTCCTTCACTGCACCTATGCGGAGCCCCCCTTTTATAGGCTTGGCGGGGGTCCCCCAAGGTGAAAGAAATGTCTTGGGCTGTGATTGGCTCAAGTTCATCAAATCGTTACATCATGGGTACATTCTGGCCAATCTCCTCTTCCTTTACTCCGCTGCCCTGAAGTGTGTTCCTGAGTTATGATATGTTATTCCTGCATATTTCCTAATTTGGACTCATGTATGTTATTCCAAAAATATCCTAAAATTCCCCTCAACCCTCAAAGTACTTTAAATAAAATATAATCTATTTATTGAGGGTCATCATTTTTTACCCTTATCATGCATAAAATTGATAAAAAACTTAATTTTTATTAGCGTTTTATTTTATCTTTTTATAAATTTTTGTGGAATCCAGTACACGTCAAGCACCAACAAGCACAAATCGACTGGATTCCCACAAAATGGTGCTCACCTCAGGGAATCCCTGTACACCTAACCTCGTTGCTCAGGAAAAGCAACTAACCCGCGCTTTGTCCCGCCTTAAGGAGATTGAACAGCGCCCTTACAAGCTCCCCCTTAAGTACAAGTTTATCCCTGATGAAGGGAGCATTGCTACCTTCTTATACGTATATGAAGCGGCTGTGGATGGTGCATTAGATAGGCAAAAAGTCCAACACATCCTGCCTTGTTTAAGCCATTTAGCACAAGAGATGATAGTACCCAACCTGAACCCTGGGTACTCCTGGTCAGAGGTGAAGAGAACTCTTCTAGCTGAATTTGGATCAAAGCAAAGTCTACACAGGGAAAAACGGGCCTTTTTGCGCCTTAGCATGTATGAAGGTGAATCAACCATTGCCTTTGCTGAACGCTTTTACCTCGATGCACAAAGGTGGTAACCTCAAACATGCTTACCCTTGATGATGCTATTGCCGCCCTGTTAACTGGGCTAGCCTCTCAGCCCTCTTTAGCCAGTCATATCATCTCAGTGAATTGATATTTTACAAATATCCGCGACATTAAGGAAGCCTTGTTAGATGTGGCCGAACTCCATGTATGTGCCACACATCATATGAAGCTGAAGCAACAACCTTGGATCTAACTTTTGAGGATCATTTGCCTGTTGGTTAATTGTAAGTGAGGCCACCTTTGCCTATCTTTCCAACTAAACCAGATCCCTCCGTGTTGCTTAAAAAGGAGATCACTCCGTCTAGTGAATCAGAGCCTTGTAAGGTTGTAACCACCATACACCTGCAAAAGCTCAATAACGCCTTAGTGCTTCCCTTCCAGCCAAGCTGAAAAATGCATCTCTTAATGCTACCCATACTTCTGTAGCCATCCCCCCTTACCTCCATCGCTGCCTTACCTGTTGTTGCGAATAACCTTGGGGAGGAAGCTGAGGGGGGTTATGATGACGTTGGTTAACACATATTAGGAGCCCCCCAAAAGTAGAAGTGCCTGATCATTTGAACGATGGAGGAGTAGATGAGTCTACCATACCTGAGGAAACTTACCTCAGCCAAATTCTAGGGTGTCCAAAACTCATTGACACTGCCAGCGATGGTGACCAATTCTTAGCTGGCCTGATACATCCCCTTCAACGAGTTCATACCTTAAAGTCCATCATGGATAAATACCCTGATACTGCTAAGAATTTAACCTCCACCTTCCGGTTCAAGGAGGTCTTAGCTTTATCACCTAAATTTGGAGGAACGCTCACCAAAGTTGAAGCGGTCATTCATAAGGTCCGAATACTGGCTATCCTGGACACTGGCTCCCAATTAATGTGATCTCCACTAAGCTTATTAAGAAAATAAAGCTAGTCCCGACTTGGAGTATACACAAGAATTTGGAACTGCAGGCCCCAATAATACCCGTGATGTCTGGGCATACTCTTCCCTTCTTATTCGCTTTGGGAAGCTTATCTTATTAGCCCCTGATGTGGCCTTTAACAATAATGCATATAATATGCTCATAGGTACTTAGTTTATGATTGAGTACAAGGGAATAATAAGCATGAAGCAAGAACACCTCTCGTTACTAAACTATGAATTACCATTAGTCTTATCTAACAAAGAATCCAGCAAGCACCAATACTCTTGCCTAATTGAATACCCTTTCTCAGCTATGACTTTATCTTACTCCACCTCAGGATGCCACACTAAGAAATTGCCCGATTCAGTGAGAAAGGGATGGTATCCCTTTCTATGCTGCAGATGAGGTAATAATCAAACCTGGAGAACAACGCGTGGCTGACGCTATCACAATCCAAATCCCACACCACTGCTTGTTGCATATTACAAGTCTTGAAGGCGTTAGTCCATTAGAGCCTATAGTATTGCCTGGGGTACTAGACCCAGCCTACCAGAGACCTATTACCCTTTTTCTGGGAAACCTCACTGGCAAAGACATGATCATTTGAAAACACCAGGAGATTGACCGAGGCTTCCTACTTCCAGTAGAAGATATTGACCGTATCCACTCTGTTGGCTCTATGGCTGATTTGGGCTTGCCTATGGATAACCTGTTGTGCACTCTACCTAATGTTCATCTTTCAGATGAGTTAATCCCAGTCAAATTGGAAAAAGTTCATACTTTATTATATGAATATAGCGATATCTTTTTTATGATAAACCATGACTATGGTCATATGAAAGGCTGGTGTCACTCCATTGATGTTGGTGATGCCTGCCCTATTCATTCAAAACCTTACCATAAATTGAAGTGGAAGAAGAGCTAATGAGGTTGGAGCTTCAGCAATTGCTAGATGCAGGATTGTTAGTTCCCTCACAAAGCCCTTGCCTTCCCCTCTGTTGCTTATTAAGAAGAAAAACGGAGGACATCGAATAGTTATGGACTACCAAAATTGAATAATCTCACAAAAAAGGATAGTTATCCTATTCCTTGCATTGACGATGCCCTGGCCCAACTCTATGGCTCCAACTTCTTCTCCACCATGGACTTGGCTAGTGGCTATTGGAAAATGGACCTTTCCCCTGAAGATCAGGAGAAATGTGCCCTCATATTTAGTGAGGGTCTTTTCCAACCAACCCAATTATCGCAAAGGTTGTTTAATTCACCTGCCTCTTTTCAGCGGGCAATGTACCATATTTTGCGGGAATCAAGTTAAATTGTGTCATTAAATATCGTGATGATATCACAGTGTTCTCTCGCATCTTCTTTGAACATCTTATCTGAAGGAAGTGTCTCAAAGATTACGCAAGTCAAATATTAAGCTAAAGCCTTCAAAAGGTACCTTCTTTCAAAAGAAATTGGATTTCCTTGGACACTCCATTACTCAAAAAGGAAGCCAATCCTTGTTAGTTAAGGTTGAAGCGATATCTAAGATGCCTCCTCTTAAAAATTATGGGATATTTATGTCTTTCTACGGATGATGGGATATTACCATCAGTTTATCCCCAAGTTTGTCCAGATCAGTGATCCTCTTGTCCGCCTATTGACCAAGAACACTCCTTTTCAGTGGGGTGCAGAACAGAAGGCTGTTTTGAAACTCTGAAACAACTGCTGCAACAACGCCCTTCCTACAGCACCCAGATTATAAAACCCTTCATCTTATTCATGGATGCTTCAGACTATGCCGTTGGGGCCATCTTAGCCCAGTTGGATGAAAAGGGTGTAGATCATCCTGTCTCCTACTTTAGTAAGCTGCTGTTAAAGGCTGAACGTAACTACAGTGTCATGGAGAAGGATTGCCTTGCTGTTCTGTTGTCTGTAAAGCACTATCGCCCTTTTCTATATGAAACTACCTTCACTGTGGTTACTGATCACGCATCTCTAAAATGGCTGCAGAACATGAAAGACCCTACTGGCTGGTTAGATCGCTGGGATCTAAAGCTCCAGCTTTATGACCTTAAGATTGAGCACTGTGTTAGCACACGGCACATGAATGTTGATGGTTTGACTTGGCTACACATCCTTCACTTGGATAACAGTGAGGCGGAGAGGCTACATGATCTCTTAATGACTCCAAATGACTGGGAAGATGAGGATGAGCTGGTAAAGAAAATGTTAGCCCAACACTCTCGTAACACAAAAGTGGAGAATGGGAAGTTGTATAAGCAGGTGGGAACAAAATGGCTGCCTTACCTTTGGCCTTTGGAGCGTGTAACTGCTATCCTAGAAGACCACTCCACTTTAGGTCATGGAGGGGCCAAGAAAACTTATGAATGGATCAAGGACCAATACTATTGGGATGGATTGATGGAGGCCATTATTGACGTCTTGAAAGCTTGCCTTACGTGTAAAAAGCAATCTGGTTTCAAGACTAGATACCAGTATTAACCTAATACCCCTCAACAACCATTCCACACCATTAGTCTAGATATAACAGGTCCCCTCCCTCAGACTACTAGTGGCAATCGATTTATCCTAGTAGCCATTGACCGTTTTACTAAGTGGGTAGAAGACGTAGCTCTTCCTGCTCAAACGGCTAAGGCCACAGCCACCTTCTTACATCAGAATATTTTCTCTTGACATGGCTGTCCTCAATTCTTGCTCTGTGATAAAGGAAAAAACTTCACCTCCAGAGTATTAAAAATCCTGGACACCTCCATGGGGGCCCAACAACTTTTCTCTGCTCTGTATAACCCCTCCACCAATGGGACTGTGGAGAGAGAAAATGATACTCTGGTTACCAAACTGCGAAAAATGGCATCCTCTGATCCTCTTCAATGGGACCAATATCTACCCAGTGCTCTTATGACTTACTGGATTAGCTATCACTTTTTTTTTAGTACTAGATGGTGGATTAGCTATCACCAGATACTAAAAATGTCCCCCTTCCATGTTTTGTATGGGTGGGATCCAGGCATACACATCCCTAAAATTTCCCTCAATCCTCTAAGTACTTTAAATACATTATAATCAAATTTTAGGGTTGTCATTTTTTACCCTTATTACGCCTATAATGAATTGATAAAAAGCTTAACTTTTATTAGCATTTTATTTTACCTTTTCTATAAATCTTTTGTGGAAACCAGTAGGCGTCTAGCACCAGCAAGCATAAATTGACTGGATTCCCACTTAGATACTTTTCAATTTCATAATAATATACTCTCTCTTTTACCCCCACGCAGTTTAAAATAAGTTCCATAAAATCAAAGACCTCTTTACTGTTTCTTTTATTTTCATTATTTATATATAACTTGTGAGACAAACTCCTCACTTATATTGTTGAATTCAAGGTGAGAAGCACCAGAGAGCCTTTTTCCAGCCACAAATCCAACAACTCCAAAGGGCTTATTCCTCAGCCAATAAAGGTGGAAGCTATATGCAATATGACTCAGTCAGGTAATAATCAAGATAACAGGTGTTTTTGAGGATGGTCGGTTACTACTGGAAATTCATTCCCAACTATAGCTGTATTGGGGCTCCACTTTCTGAGCTATTAAAAAGAATGACATCTTTGACTTGATGGAACAATGTCAAAAGCTTTCAATGTTATTCAAACCACGTTGGCTAGTGCGCCAATCTTTGCAATACTCTATTTTGAGAAGGACTTTTATTGTACAAATTGGTGTTGTCCTTTCTGCTGTAGGGGCCGTGCTATACCAAAAGGATGATGATGATGTAGAGCAAAACAAGGCCTATTGTAGCTGAAGATTAACAGTTCCTGAACTAAATCACACCATGACCAAGCGGGAATGCTTAGCAGTAATATATAAATATAAACAGTTCTGGTTCTACCTCCATCGGTTAAATTCAAAGTGGTCATGGACCATGTATCCTTGCGGAGGCTGCAGAATCTGTTGGAGCCTGAAGGACTGCTTTTGCAATGGGCCCTGAAACTCCAAGCATATAACTTTGAGATTGTACACCATCCAGGGGTCAAACATCAGAAAACGGACTATCTTTCACAGTTACCAACAGCCACTATTACAGCGAATTTGGCAGACATAATGTACAAGAAGATGATTGTGGGCAAATATCATGATGAGAAACCACAGGTGATTAAAGTGCTGGATAGGATGTGATGGGATAATCTTATGCGCAATGGGGGATTATATAAGCGGATTGAAGAATTAATGTTAAATTTCTCAAAACCTTCCACTAGACCAGCAACTAATATCGATGCTCATAGAGTGGTAGGTAATGGAGGGTTGCAAATTTGCTGGAGTTCTTGCGACCCCATTACTATTAGGATTATGCACTATGATGTGCTTGAGACAGTTGCTTGTTGTCACCAGTACCAAGTGTAGAATCCATTCCACAAGAAGACCACCTATTAGCTGGTTGAACATCATTTTGCATGGCATACTACTTCTCTGGATGTGGTGGGACCTCTTCCAACTGGCGTGAGCTGCTTTAAGTATATAATAGTAGACATTAATCATTTGACAAGATGGGTGGAAGCAAGAGCAATCAATGATTTAGGGTATGTCACCACCGCCAAGTTCATCATGGAATTTGTCATACAGTGACATGGCTGTCCGCAATTTATCCTCACGGACAACAGAACCAATTTCACATCGCATATAATACTCAAGTTGAATGAATTAATGCCAATCCACGTGGTCTTGACTGCACCCTACCACCATGAATCTAACAGAATGGTGGAATGGGTCAACGGAACATTGGTGAACATCCTCCATAGACTTGTAAATGACTGCCCAATGACTGGAGTACTATTCTATCCACCTCTGTCTTTACTATAATACTAGCTACCACTCATCAATGGACAAGAGTCCTTTCCAATTGCTCTACGGTAGACATCTGGCTTTGCAGCATTACTTTATTCCTGTGTGAAGGATGCCAGCGGAGTAGAGCCTCAGCATTATTTGACTAACCTAACGGACATGTTGACTAAACTTTATACTGAAGCATTATTTACTAGTATGGCTAAGAATATTCAGGATCAGGTGGCTGACCAATGTAGGTGAAGCAGCCTCCCACAGTTTGTAATAGGAGATCTTGTCCTGTTACATGATCAACAAGGATTAGGAAGAAGGAACAAGCTTGCCAGTATATGGATCAGACAGTTTGAGATAATTAAGAATGGTGTTGACGCCTACACCATTAAGGAACCTGTGGGTGGTCAGATTATCAACCAAGTTCATGCAAAATTGCTCTGAGCAAAAAAGTAATAGGAGCTTATTGTCCTGTCAAGGGGGGTAATGTTGAGATTCCAATATAACTGGATGGTAAGCTATAGTTCAGGAGGATGTTATTTATATTCAAGTTAGCCCCAAGATAGAGCGGAAGTTATGTGGATGTGAGGCCAATCATCCTAAGTATTCATAGTTCAGCAAATTGAGGGAATTCTGCTGAAACTTTAATGATAAAAGGAAACTCCTAAAAACTCATAGCCAATAGGAAATTACTAAGTGAAAGGTCGAGCTGATTAGGAATACTAAGGATTGTTAGTTGAGCGTGAGAATGATAAAGGAGTTCTTTTACAAGAAAAGAGAGTAGGAAGTAAGAGTTAATGGAAGTAGCCTTTAGTTTAATATTGAATAACTTGGTATTGTCAGGGCAATAGCTCCTTACTAATTGCTTTATTAATATTAATTATCAAGGGCCATCGATTCTCATATTGCATGTCAGTTGCTCTTTGGGTTTTTACCATGTGCAACAAATTTGATGGAAATAACTAAATCTTCCAAAGTCAACAACTTAGTACTTATATCTATGATTAGGGAGGACCCTAGTCTGCTGTTTCAACTGCCAACTGTGGACAGGAACTACGCCGTCGCAGTATGCAAGGTTAATTTGACCATCTCAGGCAGAATCCTGAGGTACCACGCTTGACGTGAAGTAGATGTGGATCCACTTACCCAGGATCTCAAAGGTTTCCTACATCACGTCGACAATGGCATCAAATTAACTCATGAAAGCGTAAAAAACATGCCATACTTGTGATTTGGCAATATGATTTCTGGTACAGAGACAATAACTAACTAAACTGAGAACTGCGCATTGTACAATCCCTTTGAAGTGGTATTTTCCGTCCCTGCGGTCTTGTATACCACCTAGGGCTCTACGTCAGTTTTCAATGGAAGCTTAGCTACCTAATTTGTTACCACTATGTTGACCAGGGTGCCAGTGTTGATGATTGCACATACTCTTTCCACAAAAGAGTTACATTAATTAAACTTGGAATAAGAACCATAATTGTTTAATATGATAACATCCAATGGATCCTTCTTATCAAGAAAGTGCATGATACTGGACCTACCTGGGGGTATTCCTTCACGATCCACTCCATAGGGATGGCGACATTCACTCCTTTCAAATAGGCTACATCTGAATAGGGCTGGGGTTTGTCTGCCAAGTTCCACTCCAAGATTTGACAGGTGTAAGGATTTTTTTTGACTGATATCCTCCATAATAGCCTCCTAAGTTGGGGATCAAGTTAACACATTTACATAATCAGCGGTTTGTTGATAGAGAAATACATTATTAGGGTTGTGAGAAAGACATAGAGCAGCTCATTTAGGTCAGGCGGGACAATTATTCAAAGCAGCAGAAGTAGAGGGTTCCATCTCTACTCTAATTGACCTTTTCCCTGCTCATACAAGTTTGTCTGCACTTCATGGATGTTCCGCTTGGTGAGGCAGCTTGATGCTTAATCTTTCTTTTACTTGAATACCTAAATCAAAACAAAATTCGGTTTTTATAAAAAATACAAAAAAGACAACTCAGGATAGCCAAAACTTACTGATGTTGATGCAATTGACGCCTGCTGCCCCAGCTTGGTGTGATAGACACCGCCATCTGGCATCATTTGGCTGCCACCAAAGCACGCCTGGGCTGGCTCTGCTAGACCTCCCAATGCTAGTGGGCGTTATGTTCCCCCTCAGAACTTGGCCCACCATCTTGCAAGTGCCCAATAAGTTCTCCAAAGCCCTTTGGTGCTCTCACAGATCAATTTGCATTTTGGCCTCCAGGTGAATATGGGAATCTTTTCCCATATGCAAGCATGGCCATCATCAAGATGGCCACAGCAGTTTTTAACCCGCCGTCTATATTGATTTCTGCCCCTTTAAGAAGAATTTTATTTTGGCTTCCACTCAAAAGCTGATGCAGAGGCAGCAGCCAAGCTGCAATTAGTTTATAAAAAATATTTCTCCCATCTGTTTGAACCCAGCTCCTGGATGAGGCCCTTTGGTGGTACAGTTTGCTGGGTTGCATTCATTTCTCTCTCCTGAACGCCTTTGCCATGAACTGACTGAGGGTTTGGCAGTTTATGGTGCAGACCCCATCTTAAATTTTGTGGTTTCCAATGTGGTGGGTTGGTTTGCAGGGCCTTGCGCCTTTGTGATGATAAGCCCTTTTCATAATGACACCCACCTCGCAATTCCACTCCCCCCACACTGTGATCAGATCTGCACCTGATCACCCTTTTTGGGCGCATGTCAAAAATGTCTGTGCCATATGCCCCTTGTGCTTCAAATTATATCATTTAAAGCGCAAGTGCCACATTGCTTCTATCTCCACTGCTTCTGCCTCCACTGCTTCTGCCGCTCCTCCTTCTGGTTCTGGGCCAGCTGCTGCCTCACCCAAATTTTTTTAGTGGGGCTCAATCCTCCAACTCCCAACCTCAGCAAGTTCTGGCGCTGCTTCCAAAGAAGCAGCTAATCAAAATTTAAAAATTTCTTAAAAATCTTATTATAATTATGGAATCCTGAGCTGATGGCTGAGACAGTTTAGGCTGAGCTGCCATGGTCGACTGTTTGCAGACAATCAGGATCTGACACTGCACCAATTCCAGTGTCTGGCCCAGTATAAGCCGATTAAAATCCATTCAAAGCACTCAAATGGGTTGACAATACAGATTGGCCTTATAGTGTTAAGCCCGAATTTCACCTAGAAGGAATTTTTGTAAATTTCTCCCAATTCGTGTCCCTGCCATTTTAAATCTAAAATTTTTTTCCTAGTTAAAAAATATTAACAAAATGGCTTTGGAACTGCAGCTGCTCTTGCAACACCCTCCTCCGCCAGCATCTCCATGGGGCGATGGAACCCTTTGTTGAGGGTATTCCCATCCCAAATTTCTTCCATGATTTTTGATGAGATTGCAAAATACAAAATTTGAGGATCTCACTTTTGGAGCGAGCCATGTTTGAATTGATGAGGCAGAAGCTTCTTTGTTTGACCCCAGTTATCCCACAAACCCACTAGCGCATCAAGTCTAAAAATTGCGTGCCTTTTCTCATCACTTTTGCTGAGCATCAACTTGCTCAATACGTTGAGGTGATAGGCACTACCAGCAGCTGCAGCCAATCAAAATTTTAGAAATTTAGAAAATTTGGTCAATCTACAGCGCCCTGAGCTGAAGGCTGAAACAGTTTCAGCTGAGCTGCCATGGTTGACAGCTCATGGCCATCAGGTGCTGCCAACCTGCCAACTATGGTGGCTGGGCTGGCACTAGCCAATTTAAATCCATTTGAAGCTCTCAAATGGATTGATGATTCATATCGGGCTTATAATGTTAAGCCAGATTTTGATTTGGAGGAATTCTTTGTTGATCCTCCTGATTCATGCTCCTGCCATTTTCGCCCTAAAAACAGTTTTCCAGATTATAAAAATATAAATAAAATGGCAGTTAAAAGCGCTGCTGCTCCTGCCAACACCCTCCTGCACCAGCAACTCCATGGGGCAAATGAACCCCTGGTTGAGGGTATTCCTATCCCCAATTTCCCCAATTTTTTTGATGAAGGTTAAAAATATGAGATTGAAGAGCTCGCTTTTGGTGCAAGCCATGCTTGCATCTATGCAGCAAAAACCTCTCTTTTTGAACCCAACTATCCCCAAACCCAAAAGAGCATCAAGTCTTTCACTTGTGTGCTGACTCTCATCACTTTCTCTGAGCATCAACTTGCTTAATACATTGAGGCGATGGATACCGCTGGCCTCATAAATGAAGAAAACCCGCAGTTATACCTCCTCATGCTCCATATCACTGATGCCCCTACCCCTATGTTGTCCGCCATGGTCCGCCAGCTAAAGCGGGCGCCAGACAGAAGTTTCCCCAAAGCTTCCTCGCCTTCTGGTATGGCTTCCTAGGCTGATAACCTAGGGGCTATATTAGTTTTTTATTTATGATAATCCCTTTGTTTGGCCCATTTGCAAATAAAGATGCGTGGAAGCTCCCCGTTTGGGTTGGGCACCACTAGTGCTATAAAAAGATAGACACTACCAGCCTCATCAACAAAAAAACCCACAATTATACCTCCTTATGCCACATGCTGCTGATGCCCCAACTCCTATGTTATCCGCCAAAGTCTGCCAGCTAAAGTGGGCGCCGGACAAAACTTTTCCCATTGCTTCTCACCTTTTGATATGGCTTCCTAGGATTATAACTTAGAGCCATATTATGAATTTTTTTATTTACAATAACCTTTTTGTTTGGCTCATTTGCAAATAAAGATGCGTGGAGGCTCCCCTTTTTGGGTTGGCATTACTAGTGTTAAAAAGAGGCAGCTTGCTGCGTAGGGTCCTTGTTGGCTGAATTTGAAACAAGGTAGCCTATAGGGTTCTCATCTCCAAAAGACATAAAAAGAATTAGGCTGAGAGTTTTATAAGCCTTTTGAGGCGGGGCGGAGAGTTAGAGTGGCCATGGGTGGCCAAAATGGTCTTTGATTGTTTGCAGGTTGGTTGGCAGACTTAAGTTTGGCCAGGAATTAGTTTGAAGATTATAAGTCTGCTGCTGCTGTCCGCTAACCAAAGAAGTTCCAGAGATAGCCGCTGGTAGCTTCTGGTCCACGGTGGGTGGGCTAAATATTGCAGCTAATCGCCGCAGGTAGTTGACAATTTAAAATAGAGGGGTTATCCCCTTATATGCTGGAGCCATCGCTTTAAAGGTCTTCTTAGTGTGGTTTCATGGCTACAGTCATAGTAATTCTGACGTCAGTCTCAGATAATGTTCACAACCTACCAAAACATGTGTTTCCAAAGTGAAGCAGTCAGTAAACGCCGTAAGGATTACATTCTGCCGAAACCCAATTGTCAAAAGTCAGATTTTTATTAGACATTTTTTCTATCCCTCCAAACAGGCGTAACACTGTATCTTTGACCTCCTGGTAAGTCACATATATGTCCATCAGATAACAGGTGACCTGATTGACGATCTCAACATCTAAAGTAAAAATTAGCAGCTTTTCCTTGTAGTAGTCTGAAACTCCTTCAATGGAAAATTCAAAGTGCTTGAAAAACACATGCATATTGCCTCATCAATTGAACGGGGGCGGCTTTTTGATAAACATTATCTCTTCTCGCTCCAGACTGCAGGTTATGTAGTTAACCGTGCAGCTTTTCAGCCAGGCAAACGTAGTTTCCATATGGGTAGTATAGATAATTCGTGGTGCAGAACTTGGTTCCGCCAAAGCCTTTGAGAAGTGGTAGCCTCCTTGGTCAGAATTACAGTAACAACTGGGGAAGTTTACTATTAGAGCCATAGTATTAGTCCTTAGAGTCGAGGCTATCCACAACCTGACTCCCTTCGCACGCCTGAGAGGCGAAAAGTTCCATATCAATCAATCATGCTTCAACTAAATTTCACTGGCAACGCCCTTCCTTGGCCTCTTGTTTAAGATTATTGACCTCATTTTGTAAATCTTACCAGAATTCTTTCTCATCAGCCAATTTACGCTTAAGATTTTGAAGACACTCTACCACATCATCAAGAATTCTCTGCAACCTGGAACTCTGTCGTCCATTGTCACAAGCTTGATGGGAGGTATCATTAAGTTGGCTTACTAAGGCGGCTCATTCCCAAAGTAGCTCCTCATTTGACCATAGCAGATTCTCAAACCGGCTCTGAGCTTGTCATATTACACCAAAATAAAGAATGGAAGGGTTACAGTCCATCAAATATTGGCATTGTTAAAACCCTCTAGGTGAGCTAACTAATATAACGGCTGCCCATAATTGATAGAACTGAGGAACGGCGCTCTGGGGTTTTCAACGATGTGGTAGTTAATCCATTCACTTCACATTCAGATGAGGTTAATTGCAACGAAATTGTCTTGGTTGGTGACCCGCCGCTTCAACAGGGTGATGCAGTCCCTGATGTGGGCCACAGCGGCATTGATGCCTGACACCCATTCAGTCGTTTCTTGAATAAACCATTCAGTGTTTCTTTTAATGTAATCTCATCCCTAATCCAGCTCAGCGTGAGTCCTTAACGGCTCAACAACATTCCCATATCCTGCAGCAGCTCCTGGTATAAGCAGGGTACTTACTGATCCATTCAATCGTGGGCATATTCAACATAGTTGTGCACTTGGACAAGCACCCCTCTCATCCTCAAGAATGTCTTCTCGAGGCGCTCTAGAAAAAGGTGATTGTCATTTTGTTGCATCTTAGCAAACCGCATCACATTCCTGATCTTGATATTATGACAATCCAGGACTCACAGGAGCTGGCAAATAGATAGCTGAAGATAGTAATGCGGTACTCTATTGCCCCTTGTGAGGTGAGAAGGTGCGTCAGCCTGGCAATAGTCACATCTAATTAGGACATATAAAATTTTATCACTGAGCCTGATCTCACTGATTGAAGAGAATTCTCATATAATTCCTAATGGTGTTTTCGTTTTAAAGGCGGTATCCCTGGTGGAGCCACTTCATAGTATTACAAAGCTGCGCGAAACTGACATCTGTGGACTATCCATGCTGAGCTGATTTGAGAACTGGACAAGAAGCCAACTGCAATTTAATCAGAGCGTTGCTGAAGTCAGATGGCTCACTCAAGGTAAAAAGGCCAATTCCTTGTTGGAAGTTTACATAGGTCGCTGCTATATTTTTCGCAAAACCTCATGAGGTCTTGGAAAAAGTAGTTAGAATTCACCATGGTTAAAAGTATTTGCGCTGCTTTAAAGATATATAAGTGGGCCACCTGTGGTGAGCACCACTATTAGAAATTTTTGGATGAGGCACAATATGGCATATGGTTGCATAGGAGGAATTGCCCACTGATACAATGGAAGGGCATTATAAAGATCGCCATTCCACGTGTGACAGAATAATATAAAAAGGAAGGATGTTTCATCTGAGACTACAATCTTTGTTATTATAGCAGCCTACAACTTTTGCTACCACTAGGGTCTATACCAAATACAAGTTCTAAAACAAAGTCCCACTGCAGTTTACCTACCAAAAAGCCCCTTCTCATTCTTAATCACCGTTATTTTCCTTGCTGCGGCTGTTGGCCTTCATTTCAACCAAGCAGGTAATCTCACTCACTAATTCTCTTGATATAATTTTCGGTGGAATCATACATATACCGCCACAATATGTTGGTAATCTATGGCATTCAATCTTCTGGCAACCATTATTACTTGGCAATATGTCCTTCTCTTGATCACCTTTGGCTTCAGTTGCCAATAACCAAATTCCACCATATGCAATCAAAAATGATATCCAATGCTACCAAAACTGGCAGATCCCTCTAAGATCGCTCATCTACCTTTTTAAAGACCAGATAATTAGTTAGTTTGCGGTTTTAACTAATCAATCCCTAACTTGGCATCCTTGGAGGAAACCATCTGGTTAAGTTTTTAATAAATAATATTCAAATTTTGTCAGAAAGTGAATAACTGAGGCTCAGGGCATTTCTTTAAAATAATGTAAAAGCCAGATGTATTCAAATTACTGGCGGGTAGCCATAATAAATATAGAACTTTAACCTAATGATCTTAAGGGCATGAGATAACGTAGGACATTACGTTAAAATAAATTAGGAAGTAATTTATTGATTGAAGCCATGAAATTAGTAGCTGATAAATTCAGGGAACAAGAAATGTGACGCAGGGAGTTAAAGATTTAATTATAATAAATGAATACGTTAGGCCACTACATATAAAAGCTCTGGCGCAGGGCAAACTAATTACTATTCTGTTCCTATTCCCTTATCTACTTATTAGTTAAGCTAAAGAACAAGGTAATTAAATTATTAGTATCCCAATGGTTAAACTAATTGCAACAATTCTTAAAGTAAAATTCTTTCTATTATTGCAAAGATTGGCCTAGGGACAACCATATCTGGTAAATATAAATTAAAGTAAGATTGTGTCGGAATCTTTGGCAGTTTAGTCCAGAAAAACAAGAGCTTCAACCCATTTCATAAAATGATTAGTTACTACTAATATACCGCTTTCCTCTGGTAGTCTGAGGTATTAGACTTATTACATTTAAGCTTATAATATGATTTGGTTGTTGATAAAAGTAGGCTAATATTGGTACCTAGTTTTAAAATCTAATTGCTTATTACAGGTTAAACAAGCGTCTAAAACTTTGATAATGGGTTCAATGATCTCTTCCCAACAGTACCAATCACTGAAAATTCATAGGGTTTTTACTCTTTATGTCCAAGGGTAGAGTGTTATTTAATCACCACTACTCATTCCAAAGGGCAGAGGTAGGGCAACCAATTAATGCCTAATTATTGTATGCCTTCCAATTTTTCAACTTTTGTTATATAAGAAGTGTCGGAAAACACTTTTAACAGGTTCATCATCATCCTAAGCGTTGGGAGCCAATAAAAATCCGTGTAATATTTCAGACTCATTATTATCCAAATGAAGAATAGGTAGGAGAGTTAATCAATCTACATTCATGTGTTGGGTCCAAGCGCAATGCTCAAAATTCATATCATAATTCTGGAGCTTAAAGGCCCAACAAGATAATATTCCAGTAGTATCCTTCATGTTATAAAGCACTATAAAGAGTCTTGGTCAGTAACAATGGTAGACGTAGTTCCATATAGAAAAGGAAAATAATTTTATACAGCAAGTAGGATGGTGAGCCACTCCTTTTCAGTGACATTATGGTTGAGTACAGCCTTTTAGAGAATCCTTGATGATATATGAAACAGGGTGATACTGCGCTTTTGTCAAGTTGAGCAACAATGGCTAAGAAAGTATAATTGGAGGCATCAGTAAAAAACATAAAAGATTAATACAATCTGAATGGTGTAGGATAGTCGTTCTTGTAATAAGTTCCTTAGGGTTTCAAAAGCTACTTTTTGTTCAGCATTTCAATATAAAGGATTGTCTTGGTCAGTAGAAGAAAAAGAGTTTTAGTGAGTTGAGCAAACTTTTGTATTATTGATGACAGTATCCCATATCTGAAAATACCTGAGTATCTTCGAGGTTTTGAGGTTCAGCATTTTAAATATAGCTTCAAACTTGTCCTGTAAAGGCAAAATTCTTCTTGAGATATAATATGCCCAGAAAATTTGAATTTTTTTGAAAATACATTTTGGGGATTTCAGTCTGATTTTAGATCTTTATAAACCATTAGACTTCTTTAAAGTGCTTAAGATGGTCATTAAAAGTTTTTAGAAAAAACAGTGATATCATCTAGATAAGCAATCACACAACTTAGCTTATGATCCTGTAAATTATGATACATTACTCGTTGAAACAAGGCGGGAGCGTTGCAAAAAAAACCTTTGGGAAGTTGAGTGGGTTGAAATAGGCCCTAACTTCAAATGATTGCACACTCTTTTCTGATCTTGTTTTGAGAGTTCCATTTGCCAGTACCAAATGGCCAGGTCATCTCAGAAAAGTAATTATAACTAAAGAGCTGAGCAAGAGCTTTTTTGAAACAAGGGTAGGATAGCTATCCTTATTAATGAGTTTATTCAGCTTGAAATAATCCATCATGACTTAGTGGTCTCAATTCTTATTCTTGAGAAGTATAAGAGGAAATGACATGGGGCTTTAGATGGTACTAGTAACCTAGAAACTAATAATTCTCTGAACTCTGTCCTCGCCTGTTATTCTTTGACCTTTGATTTATACTAAGGTTTGGACCAGATAGGACTAGTATCTTTTACATCAATCATGTGACTTCAATTTTTCATGTGTCCATAGTCAGTGTCAGATTTAGAAAAAGATATTCGCTATAAACATCTAAAAAAGAATGAACTTCTTCTATCACATAAGGAGTTAATTTATCTGAATATGAACTTCAGGTACAGTGAAAGGCTTTTTGTCAGTAGTTAATCCCATGTCCAACATAGAACCAATATAGTGGATTTTGATCTCCTCAACTGTAATCAACAGACCCTTTCCTAGTTCTTGATGTTTATTCACTAGGATATTATTATTTGTTAGATTTCCTAGTATAATATTGACAGGCTTCTGGTAGGCTAGATTCAAAATTCTAGGTAAGACTTAAGGTACAAGGGGACTAACTCCGTCAATGCTCATTTTATGTAATAGGTAATGCCTGGGAATTATTATAGTAATCTTGGTATCAACTAATCATTGTTCACCAGGTTAATTCTTAATACTTTTGAAGCATAGAAAGGAATTTCTCCTTAAGCATCTACCTAATCAGGATTTTTTAGTATTTCATCCTGATGTAGTATAATGTACCGTTAATTCAGAAGCAGGTCACATAACTAGGCCAGAATATTTTTTTGCTAGGATCTTTATTATTCATCTTTAGAGGAACATCATAGTTGGAGATGGAGAGAACCTACCTTTATATTGATAATACTATTATTCTTTAGCAACAAATGAGTTAATGAGCACATTATAATTGTTGGTGCAAAAAGCCACATCTGGTTCTAATAAAAAAGCTCTCTATTCTTTATGTGTACATATGAGTAAGCTCCATTAGCTTAAGTGCTGCTTGGGTCAGCAGTTCCATACTCTTGCAAATACAAATCAGCGCAATTCTATTCTTCTTGATATATTTGATGATATGAAGTTGATCAAAGAGCTATTATCAAGGAAAAAAATAACTCTGAAGTTCTGAATAATGAATTCTACCTTTTTGATAGTTCCACTAAAGCTGGGAAGGAGAGCAATGACTTCCTTAAGATGTTAAGTGGAGTTGAGTTTTTGAGAGGTCCCAAGATAATGTTCCTTGATTCAGGTGTAAAAAAGCTGTATCAGACTAATCTGAAAAGTAATAACTGATCAGCATCACTTACTGTATTTACATTTTCTGAGCATCATAGAACTTGATGAGGTAGGCTCCATTGGGTACCATGTCGTCGTCAACATCCTCAGCATTCAAACTATTTAGAACTTCTATATCAGCAGGTGCTCTGACACATAATAACCAATTTTCTTATAGCCCACTTCAGTATCTTATTCAGTTGCGCTATCTATACAAATAGATGAGCAATAGGTGAGTAATTATTGTCAGGTACTATAGATTTTCTGGCAATAGAGGTCCCTTTCCTAAGCCAAGATGACGTTTACCTGCCTCCCAATCTCAGATTTCTTCTTAAAGCAGTTGTTTTCAATTTGTCAAATTTTGTTATAATAAGTGCAATTTAGGCTCTTTTTGGCTTTTAGATCTTAATAGTTGAAACTCAGGGTTTGTAAGTAGCTCCTCAGGTAGACTTAAGTTTATGGGTATCAGCAACGTCCAACAGGACTTCCTTTATGTCATAAACATTTTTGAAAGACCATTTCACTGAAGTGATGTGCATAGCCAAATAAGGATGAAGAACCAACCCAGTCATAATGGCAACTACCGCATCAATGAGTGTGAGCATCTTGGGGGTATCAAGGTCTGAGCTTTAATGCAATGTTGTAGTAAAAGTGGTAGCAAATTCTCCCTTCTGAATACTGATGCACATGAAGGCCTACTTCTTCATGCTCAACCTCTGTTTGGAGCCATATTCATCAATAAGATCTCCTTTGACCTCGGCCCAGGTACTAAGACTGCCCATATGTGAAACTATATCTTCTTGGGTCAAATGCTTTAAGCAGAAGAGGATATGTTTAAATTTCAGTTGATTGGTCACTCCTTCTATAGTAGATTCATAGAAATACAGAAAATGAGGAAATGATTTTTTACCAGGGTAAACTTTTAATTCAAAGTAAGTGAAAAGGGGAAAATTCACCTCAGTAAGGGCATGAATGGTAGGAATAATGCGTTCAGTGGCCTCATATTGTTATCTAATTGATATAATGAACTAAAGAGATGGACCTTATCTAGTATATAGATTCAACTCTAGTTTACAATGCTTTGGGGTCAAACGGATGGAAGATTCAGAAAGTGTCATCCTGGCTTCCATTGCTATTTTGTTAGTCATAAGATCTTTGACCTGGCACATTAGTAACATGATCTTAAAGCGAAGATCAGATTATAAAGATCTCAAATTTTGATTGTTAGATTCCACCTCCTCAGCATGCTTTAGGAGATCCTCATTTATCTTGATACATCCTATATGTATCAGATGGGTGAGAACCTTAAGAGAGGAGTTCTTCCTTATCCTTCATACAAATATACTCAACTTGAGCCAAGCGCTTTTAATTATCCTTCAAAATATTGTCCCCTTTACTTGTGCTCTTGACAACTTGGAACTCCTTCTCAAATTCATAAAAATTGATGGTCCAAATATTTTATTTTTGAGGGAAGCCTTCTGCTTTAACTACTTTTCCAGTTTTAAATAAAATGTTCCAAGGTGGAAACAGAACATTAAACATCATGCAAAGTATGATGTTCAAGTTCTCCAAGGTAAGATAAGGCTCAGGCTAATTGCTGTTTCAAAGAAGCTACACGCTGAATTTATATTTCTGAGAGGTAGAAGCTTGGGATAACAGTTTGTTAAGAGTTTGAGATTCATGCTTGGTAATTCCTTTTGCAAACGTATCAAGTAATAATAAAGTCTTGGCTGAGGACTCATTCAACTTGTTGCAGAATATCTTCATAGCTTCTTCTACATACTTTATTGCACCTGAATCAATTGTATAAATTCGCTCATGAATTTAAATGATAAATTTCAATTCTCTTCTACTTCAGATATCAAATTCCTGACATGAATTAACGCCAGCTTATAAAAGTTATTTTAAAAAAGCTTTTAGTTCATCAATTACCAATGTGACGTAGCAGCTCTTCAGGATGAATTATTAGTAAAAGTATGATATGGAACAAGGCTGTGTTATCAAATTTTTGGATATAAGTGGTCAGATTGAAAATTTGACTGAAGGTATCTGGTAGAGTTCTAGTCTCATAGAGAAACATAAGATGATTCTCCCAGAAGAACCTCTCTCATTAGATGCAATGTCAACAAAGGGTTTAATATGTCATGGGTTAAATCTCTAACAAATTTCAGCAACAGCCAGGTAATCCAATGAGATTATTGGTACGATAATGCAGCTGAATTTTTTTCCTTCAAACGCAATAGCAGGAGAGAACCAATTTTTTCATCATCTTCACCATTCCCATTTTTGATCCATTTGTTAGTGGTAAAGGAAGCTGCGTCTTTTATCTCAATTAATAAAAGTGTTATGTTGTGGTGTACTGAGCCCCATGTAGTGAGCACCACTAGTTGAAATCATGTTAAGGGTGCCACTCTCATGTGCTTGGGCTCAGGATTTTAAATATACTGATAGCCGCATGAGTATTTCAATTTAACAACTATCCAAAGATTTGGGACATAAGGGTAGACCACATATAGTACTTAAAATTGACAAGTGTTGAGATGTTTGCCCATATCATAGCTGACTAAATTACCAGGGTCTCAAGGGGATAGTCCTATAGCGAAGTGAATTGGATATTGGTTGGCCCTGAAATCAGGGTAACAATGTTCAGGGGATTTTAGGTTATTCGCCTGGGTTGGATCCATCAGTGATTGATCTGAATGAATGCTTAAGATCTTATCGGGAAGAGTTGCCAATAAAATAGGGGTATCTGATAGTTGATTGATTATTAACTATCAGGTGTACTGATTGGTATTGTTTGAGTTTAATCACCAACCAATTTAGAATTTTAATAATTAGGTTGCGAAGTGAGTGATTCCACCTACAACTAGTAAATTGATCAGTTGGTTCATGACCTGCCTTAGTGGGTAACAAGTCTCATTACATAAGCAGGTCACTTGCGAATATGGTTTGCTCACTGGGACTGAGAGGAAACATTAGGGACACGTTTTCTGACTCTTTCCATTTTAAGTCTCATGGATGTTTAACAACAAAAACCTAACCAGGATGGGAAAGACCATTTCTGATGAGATGATAGATGGGTAAAACAACATCATTGGCTGCTGTTTTGTCAATGAGGTGCCAACTGTGGGTTGAGCGCTGAAATCCCACTTTAAAATTTCATAAGAAATCGCTAAAAAATCTACTGTGACTGATACTGAGAATGATATACACTGAAGTACTTTACACTTTTACCAGTAATTATTATCACACCATAATCCATTTTGAGTTTTATTCTTTCTCAAGGAAATTAAAGCTGTGTGCTTTAATTGGGAGACTCTTTTGGATAAAGAGTAAGGATCTGAGCGTGGATCTAGAGAAGAGAAGCTGATATGAATTGGTGATTGCTGCCAACTGTGTGTCACCATAGAGAAGCCATAAACAAGGATCTGATCATGGATCGAGTTAGGTGGTATAAGGTAATGAATTCTTTTTAAGAAAATTATAAGTACTTTGAGAGAAAAACTGGTTAAGCGTTGGTCCCAATACTAGTACTTTATTCAACTACAGATAATAATCTCCCTACTATTATCAAACGAATATATCTTACTACAAGACAACGCAGAGAATTGCACAACTCTGAACCTGTGGAGTTGATTGATTTAGGGGTTATCAGCCGAGAATAATCAAGAATCATATAAATCTTAACAATTGGTGCTCACTAAAGTGATGTAGTTGAGTATAAAATACTAGGACGCGATGTCATATAAGGACAAAATAATAAAACTCTAGACAGAGTTGGAAACTGTTAACCTGAATGCCCTGAATTTGGCGGATCATCAAGAATGTGCTGCCTTGGAGGAGAGAGTCACCAAGATTGAGGAAGGGATTGAGAATGTCGCAAGTTTCAGAGATGAGTTACTTGGAAAAGCAACGTCATTGAAGAAGAAAGAAGGGGACTTGATTTGATAAGTCTTACTTATGAAAACGGAACATGAAGCAGATCGCGTTCATTTAAAAGCATTCAGCGCAGATATTGAGCAGCTGATTAAACAGGTTGAGGAGTTGAAGACTCACAAGTGTGAATGTGAGCCATATGCAGTAACTGACGCCAAAGAAAGAACTCCATTGACTTCAAATTTGGAAGATGACCACCCCAAGAAACATGACACCTGCTTTCACAGCTATTTTGGAGATGATGCCCAAAAATACTCTCAATTGAGCTGAGTAGCTAAACCAAGAGAGGTGGCTAGAGAAACCTCATAGAAATTCAAAGTGACACCAAAATTGCCTACTTTCCATTGGGATAATGCCCCTGCTTTTTTCTGATTAATTGATATGACAATCTATGGATATGGCGATTATCATAAGGCTTTGACAGTAATGAATTGCCTGGATACCGATTGTCAAAACCTAGTGTTGCCCCATCTTAAGGAGGAAAGCTGGTCGTATTCAGAGGCCAAGGCAGCAACTATGAAGAAATTTGGAAGTCCTACACGCATTTCAAAGCACAAGCAAGAATTTCTGGGCATTTGATTCCATAAAGATGAATCTTTATCAAGTTTTTCTGGATCATTTCTACCAGGAATCACAAATCTTTGCTGGAGCAAAAGTGCTGGATGATTTTGGTTCTTGGATTGCACTACAAGCAGCCCTTCAGACCTAACATGATTTGCATTGAAAACTTCATTGTTTGCAATAGAGATTAATTCCTCTTAGATGGTGGACAATTTGAAAATATTGTGAGTTACCTTTTATGCCCATATTAGAAGTTTCAAATTGATTCCAGTACGAAATTCAAATCACACAAAGGGGAATAAGGGCGCTAAGGAAATGAATAAACAAACCGTGCTGGGAATTAAGACCAAAGTCTTTAAATGGATCAATAATAAGGAGAAAGTCTGTTATCAGTGCAGAGGAAAAGGACATTTTGCCGTGCACTGAAAAAAACCTAAAGAGCAGATTAACGTGATCCAAGTAAAAGAGTCTAAACCAGCACAGGTGTTGGAAAAAGGGGCCGTAGACTAGGCGAGGAACAGTCTAGAGTTGTGGAAAAACCTGTTCCTCTGATATTATGCACAATGAAATTGACATCAGTGATCTGTTCGTGGATGAAGACGTTCAGGATCAGTTAATCAAGTAGTCAATTTGGATGTGAACGTGGTAACAATATCCATAGCAAAGGAGATGGACCTTTAGGTAATTAAGGAAGTTGCTCGGTCATATGCATGACAACTGATGGATAAGATTTGAGCTGCAGATAATCCAGAATAATTGACTAAAGTCAGGGTTAGATGAGGCAAACTTGTTAATCTTCTTTAGTGCAATCAAGGAATCATATAATGATTTACCGGCTCAAATAATTTCTCACCCTGATTTGGCTAATAATGCCACTATACACTCAGTAAATACTTTCTTACAATACTCCAAGTGTATGTATATAGATATACTAGTGAATTGAGTATGGGTGAGGGCAATTGTTGACAGTGGAGCGCCCATTAATATTGTTTTATCCAAGCTGGTATAGAGGATGAAGATCTCACCCAATTTGGAAAACAAGAAAGAGTATGTGATAGCTGGGCTAAATACCATCATCTTATGTGGAGTGTATAGCACTCTACCACTTTGATTTGAATTCTTGGTAGTATTTTCTCCAGTAATAGTTTTGGCCAAACAAACCTATGATATTCTGATTGGGTTGAATTTCTATAAAAAATATGGAAGTAAATGGAACTTTGGAGATAATATGTTGACCATAATAGATCAGACGTTACATTGGCTTATCAGAAGAATGGGAAAGCTCCACTGAGCAGGAGAAATAACTTCATCAAACTGATATACAATGATGGCATTGTCACTCTCTCTCTGCTCAGCTTGACTTTACAAGCAATTTATTTGGTAAATTCAAAGCAAACACTCAATCACACACTGAAGTCTTGCTCCAATGTCATTGGATCCCCCGCTAACTGTCCCATCATGGGTCAGTGGCAAAAATCCCCCTCTGTTTTCTATCTGACAGGAAAACGCGCTTGGACTGGCTCGCCCAGTCATTCCAAACCCTTGGGACGATTCATTCCTCTTAAGGATCTCGATGCCCATCTTGCCCAAACCCAAGTGGTGCCCCGCTGCCCCTGGTGCTCCCCCGGAGCAACATGCATTTTGGCCTTAGGGTCAAATATGGGAAAACTTCCCCTATGATGACCAAGTCATTATCAAAATGGCTCAGGCGGTGATGACACTAGCCTGTTTTATTGACTTCCGCCCCTATAAGGGGTACTTTGATCTTGGCTTCCCCTGTGAAGCTAATGCAGCCACTGTGGCAACAATGCCACTAATATTCAATAATACTCCCCTCCCAACAACTTGGACCTGGCTCCCAACAGACACCACCTTGGTGGTCCAGTTCGCTGGTTTGCCCACCCACCTCCCCCCTGAAGTGCTCCACCAGGAGCTGATGGAAGGTTTGGCAGCCTATGGCGCCAACCCCATCTTACAATTTGTGGTCCCAAATGGGGCCACACGCCTCACTGTGCCTCAGGCGTATGCCATGATTAGCCCTGAATTTACAAAAAAATAATTGGCAATTCCACCTCACGCCACCATCCCATCTGCCCCTGACCACCCGTTCTGGGCCCGTGTCAAGGGCGGACGGATAATTTGTCCATCCTGTTTTGAGTTAGACCACTCAAAACGCAAATGCCCATACTCAGAAACTTCTGCTGACACTGAAAGTTTGCCCGACGCCCACCAATCCACCACCCACCCCATGCCAACTCCAACATAGGGTACAATCCTACCTTCCCCTCCTTCAATGCCTGATGCTGCAGCTGCACCTGCAGCCACCAATCAGCATCCACCTTGCCCCAGGGCCATGCATGATTCTTCCAATCAAGCGTAGAATTGGACCCTGGTTTGATCCCAGACAAATTCCAGAAAACCAGCCAATATTCAACCATACGCTGATTCCCCAATCCAATACAACCAAAACCCATGAGAGTATTTGGATTAAATTGACAAATCAGGTAACGTCATCAAAGAACCATTGCTGCAAGTTGAGTGGCTCTTTAATGCAGAATGGGATGCAAAATTACCGCCTCAGAAATATGTCCCACAACCTAACGCCAAACCGTTCTACAGCGACCACCAGCTTGCAGTAGAAGCAGCTGCCACACCAGATTGCTGTCCATTCCGCAAAGCTGCCACCAAATCTGTGGCTGCGCTCGCAGGAGGAATTCCACCTCCCATCATCCCCATGAATCTTACTGCACAAAGTAAGATCAACATGAAAATTTTACACAAAAACGTCACTGAAGCCATTAGAACATGGTAACAGTAGCATGGAATCTGAAAGCAAAAATAACCCAAACCAGCCTTGCCACATTTGTTAAATTCTCAGATGCCCGCCTCAAAGCTTAAGATGCTTTGGCCAAATACATTGTTGGCATTATGATGGCTAACAACTATTTGGAAGTTCCAGTCATCAGAGATATTGAACCGCATACTGCAAATACCCCCACACCCCTACTATCTGCCTTAACATGCACCCTACTCTGGAATGAGATGGATGCAGCCAAAGACAAGACCCCTGATCCCCCTCCTCATCCACCATGGAGGGATAGCAGTATTCACTGCCCCCCTGGTTGGATATTTGTTAGGTATGATTCAATCAATCCATCCATTTTGGGCTTTTGTTTAAGTCATTAATTTTTTATTATGATTTTAGTTTTATTTCAGTAATGTCCATCCCCTAATCAGCTTACCTCAGTAAAATAAAATGATGACATTGTCCCAATTTGATAACAACAAGTTGGAAAGAAGTGACAAGAAATGCTGTAAAAATTTACTTAGTTGGATTATTATTAACAACCTTAGTAATCTTTTTACTGCACAGGTTCGGTTTCCTTGTGCACTTCATCCGCGCTGTATAGTATAATAAATTATAAATTAATAATAGTATGATGACTATTATCCGTAGTTGAGTATGAATTCTTATATCTCAGCCCAACACTCAGCCAGTATTTCTGATTAAATACTTGTGATGTTGTAATTGTAGAGATTTGTTCCCTTGTTTTGTTCAACCCAATCTTTGCTGAGATTCCCTGGTGACAGTCTCTTTGGTCCAACACACATCCAGCAGCAATCCCCAATTGTGTCTCCTTCTTCATTAGATCAAACTCAGATCTTTGCTCTTTTCTCTAAGAGTCTTCCAATTATCATAAACAGCAATAATATTCTTGAGAAGAATAGCACAATGGAAAGCTGATGATAGTTTAATTCTTAAACTATATACCAGATGAACAACTTAGAACAATATATCTGTAATATGATCTAATTATCTGTTGTACTATCTGTTTTTTATTATAGTGAATCCAAGGAATTTATAGTGGGGATTCAGTCATCTAACCTTTGGTTGACACCTCTTTAATGAAATGTCAGCCGTTGCCATTGAATCACCCATCCTTGTCTCAGCAGCGATGGTCTTCCCCATCCTGGCTAGGATTCTGTCATTGGATATCCTTGAGACCTAAACGGAAAGAGTCAGAAAACGTGTCCCTAACTTTTTCCTCTCAATCCAGGTGAACCAACCATATTTGGCTGCGACCTACTTTGTTAATTGGACTTATTACCCATTAAGGCAGGTCACACACCAACAAATTTTTCTAGTTGCAGGCGGCATCACTCGCTTCACAACTTGCTATTCAGAAACAATCAGTTGGTGATGAAACCTAACTGATCTCAATTGGTACACCTGATAGTTAATCACTATCAGATGCCCCTATTTTGTTGGCAACTCCACCTGATGAGATCTTAAGCTTTAATCCGGATTGATCCCCAACGGATATGACCAGATGAATTTCTAAAATCTCATGAACGTAGTTAATCCAAAACTTGGGCCAACTGTTTTTAATTCACTTCGCCTTAGGTAATTATCCCCTAGCAATTCCTGGTAATCTAGCAGGCTGGGAATATGGGCAAAAATCCCAACACATCCCCCCTTGCCTAGATTTCCAACGAGAAAAGGACCATGGCATGAGAACACTGCTTCAGACACTTGGTCAAATACTTCATTGATTCAAGTGGAGTACACTTGTCAATACTCAATGCGGCTCAGGATGACCTTTGGAATACACCACTCTTCCTCTTCCACTCGTTACCACCTTCTCAGAGCATGGTCCCCACAATCTACTGTTTTGCCAGGCTGATCAATTTACTTGTGATGATATTAGTCTCAGGATTCAGTTTTCCCCACGTCAGGCATATAACCCCTCTGTCATATTTAGGATTCTTGGTCTGGCAACCTTGATTTCCTGATTTTCTCCTTATTCTAGACAGGAGACTCTTGCCATCGATGTTCATTTCATGGCTCTATTAAGAATGCTTATTTTTATTAACCCTTGTTATTTCTCTTATAACCTCTTGGCTTAAGTCATTCCTAATTCTTCCCTAGGAGAGCTTATCCTATTAATTTTGAGATTAATTTCTCTGAAATTGGAGCTTAGTGGATTGTAGAGTGCATAATGTCAGTTTCTATATAAGTCTGACAACCCCCTCTCATCCAACTCATATGTCAAATTCCGAGTTGTGATACCAGCAGCTTCTGAATAGTTTTTCTGATTAAGACTTCCATCTCTTCCATAAGATGAGTCAAGATTCCCAGCGGAACCTCTTCTATGGTCCTTCCAGGACTCATACACCTAGTCTAACGCCAGCGGCTAGTCCTTCCATTGAATTACCAGAAACAGTAACCAATCCCTCTGTAACTAGGCTTGCAATCATTTCAAAAAACTCTTTACCAATTCTTCCTCTGCCATTGATTCCAAATTTTGGATTTCAAAACTCTCCTGGATTTAGCTCCTTTTGCTGATGCACTGACCATTGTCATAGAAGCTCCAGAGATTATGCCATTTGCTCTTAATCACCCATTTCTTTCCAGGTCAGACCTGCTCCCTGAGTTCCTCTTCTGACTTGGTCAATCTTACAAACCCGCTGTTCTGGTCTCTGAGCTCTCAATTGGTCTTTATTCACTTTGAGCTCCCCTATGCTGAACTCTGGGCCCAAGTCACTGAGGCTTTGTCCCTAGCGCTGTAATCCCTCTGATATTAAAACATTCTGGATTGGGATACCACCGCTTATGCTCTTTGCTTTGTTGGCCAAGTTCTTTGAAGTTGGTCCACAAAGCTTCCAGCCTCACCCAGGTTTCACCGCTCCTTCAGAATTAGCTTCTGAGAAGCTCATAGTCGTTGCTTGCAGGATGCCATTCACTCCCTGCACGACTATCTCTTCTCTGGCACTTTCCATTGGTATCTTCTGCTGATGGTGTTTATAAGGGGCATGATCCTGCAACCCCATTAAGCATCCCTTGTTTGTTGCCAGTCCATATGTCTGGTGTTCTTGATGAATCCCATCATTGGGCGCTCAAGACTGATATTCCAGCTCCAGTACTGTATTGGGATTACTCAGGGTTATTCGCCAATTGCCTCTTGTTATACTTTTGCTTTCCTCCCCGCTCTGGGGGCTCACAATTAGCATCATCTGACAATTCAATTTCCCTTCCCCTAGTCACTTTTTCTCAGGGCTTGATGTCCACTCAACGAACATGGTTTTGTGTAGGTCTCGCCCTTGCAAGTGTCCAATCGCATATGATTTTGATGGGCTGTTTATTCCTACTGCAATCCATCCTCCCTCCCCCAAGAGGTGACATAGGTGGAATCAACCCATACTGAGGACGGTCAATAAAAATAAAAATATTAAAAATATATTGGCTTTTTTATCTATGCATTTTAAAAAATTCTTTTTTTCCAGTATTTTTTTATTGATATTTTATCTTTATTCTTCTTTTTTCCTATGGGACTTGACCTTGTTTCAGTTCAGAGGTCCATCCTTTCTCCCAAACTGAGTCCTGGGTACTTAAACCTACCAGTTTTCTATGGTTCAGAGGCTCTTAAATTCAGACTTGACAATATAGATTGGTTCAAAGGTCCTTTTTTCAGACTTGACCTAATCATCAGGACATGACCAACTTAATGGTTCATTGGTCCTTTGGAAACTCTTTTATTTTTTTCATCAATCCATTGCTTCAGATACTTAGCGTGGACTAAATTCACAACTCTTCCATCCAAGCAATTTTTGATGGAGTAGGCATCAGTTGACGTCTTGGTAGTTAATTCAAACATACCCCACCACAATGCATCTAGTTTGTTTCTTCTTATGAAACTATATTTATTGCAATAGGCAACTCTTTCGCCTATTCAATATTCTGCTAAGGCCGGTCAGTTATTATCATCTGTCGATTTCACTCATATCCTTTTCTTCAAAATTGTATCAAATGCTTGCAATTGCATATCAACTATATATTCGTCAGTTGGTTTAAATATTGCTTGGTACTCATCCCCGATGTAGGTTCCACCACCAAATATAAAATCGGTGGCAACGCAGCCTTTCTCTCATACAACAACTCAACAGTCGTCTTTCCCATCGCTGTATGATGACTGATATTGTAGGCAAACGTCACCAAACTCAGGTATGTTCCCCATGTGGAAGTTCTTCCTGCAACTAGCTTCCTCAGCGTCATGGCCAGCGTTCCATTCACCTGTTCTACCAATCCGTTCATCTCTAGCTGGTAGGGTACTGACACAACTCCTCTGATCCCCACTATCTCATTCAATCTTGGGATCACATGAGATGTAAGTTGGTCCCATTATTGCTAAGCAGGACCTGCGGACATCCTTGCCAGTATAGTACTTGATCCAGGATGAACCTCATGGTACTGGTGCCATCTACTTTTGTTAGGGACTTCATCTCGACCCATCTCATCAGATGGTTGATGGCAACTATGATGTACTTGACTCCCCCTGTGCTCATCATAAGCGGTCCCATCACGTCAATGGACACCGTGTGCCAGGCAAATCCAGGGAGGACCAGTTGGTATCCAGTTGTACTCTTATGTGGTTTGTGCAGCTGGCACTCCATGCAACAAGCTAAATAATCCGTGACATTGTAGTTTATAGATTCCCAGTAATACTGGTGAATATGGTTAGTTGTTTTCCTCAGGCCTCCATGCCCAACAACCTTGTGAGCTTCTTGCACTATAGCTTCTCTTTCTGATGTCTTTGGGAATAATAACTGCTTCCCATTGATTATCTTAAATACTTGTCCATCCATAGTCTCAGTGTTTTCTATCACTTTCTGAAGTGCACCTTGGATTTCTTGGGGCTCGTTCCCAATTTTTCCGTTGACCATTCTCTGGAATAGCTCATCTGCCTGCAGGTATGCCATCTGGACCATTTGTAACCATGATAAGCCATCTGATTCTGGTGAGAAGCCCCCGCTAAGTGGACGATCTCATAATCCTAAGCCTGGAGCTTAGGTGCCCATCGGGCCACTCATCCTTCTGGCTCTCTTAAATTGTGCAGTCAATGCAGCAAAGTGTGGTCTGTCACCACTTTTAAGTGCGTTCCATGGATGTACATTTAAAAGCTGCTTACATGCATAAATGACTGCAAGGCATTCCTCGCTCAGTCACAGTGTAGTTCCTATCAGTGGCTGAGAGTGTCCGGCTCACATATGCTACTGGATGTTTGTCCCCAAGTTCATCTACTTTGCTTAGTATGGTGCCAATCGCCATCAATGAAGCATCAGTTTAAATAAGAAATTCCTGATCAAAATTTGGATATTTTAGAATTGGAGAATCTATTAAATACCAGCGTAGCTCATCAAAGAAGTTCTGAGCCTCTTCATTCCATATGAATCCTTTTTTCAGATCCTTCAATAAATGGAATAATGGCTCAGCTATTTGGGCGAAGTCCCATATAAATCTTCTATAGTATCCAACCATCCCAAGGAACACTTAAATGTCTCAGACACTCTTCAGTATAGCCATATGTTCTATAGCTGCTATCTTTTGGGTTTGCGGCTGCAATCCACTAGAGTTGATTATGAATCCCAGGTATTCCAACTCTTTCTTAAAGAAGTGGCACTTCCTTGGCTTAATCATCATGTTAGCTGAAGACAGTCGCTTGAATACTTCTTCCAAGTGGTGTAGGTGATCTGTAAACGTCCTACTGAACACGTTTATATTGTCCAGGTATACCAGGACACATGACAACTTCAAGTCGCTCATTATCGCGTCCATGGCCCTCTGAAACGTTGCAGGCGCATTACATAGACCCTGGGGCATCCTTGTCGGTTGGTATAGCCCCTGCATGGTAATAAGCGCACATTTTTCCTGGTCTTCTTTTGGCAATTCAATCTGCCAATATCCCAAAATCGGATCCATTGTAGAGAAATACTTCGCTTCTCACAATTGATCTAGTACATTGTCAATCCTCAGTAGGGGATATGAATCCTTCTTTGTAATTTTATTCAGCTTTTGGTAGTTAATCACCACCTGGTCAGAGCCATCCTTTTTCTTCATGATCAGAATCGGACTTGCTCAGGGACTTGACAACGGAACTAGAAGCCCATGCTTCACTAGTTTGCTGATTTCATACTCCACTACCGCCTCAGCAGCTTTTGATCATCAGTTCAGTCTCATCCTGATCAGCAATTTTTCCAGTGTCAAACTTGTGGATCATGTCTTGTGCACATCCCAAAATGTGGTCATCCTGAGTGAACACTTCCCAATAATTTTCAAATAGTTCAAGCACCTCCTCTTGCTGGCCTTCTGACAGATTAGCAAGCTGCTCTCGATCAACCAATAGGTTGATGCTTTTGGTTACCCTGGCTGGTAATTCCATCTCATTGAGAGTCCCAAAATCGTGGAATCTTCTCAAATTGGCCATCAGGATCAGATGAACAAATGTGATGATCTGATTCCTCTTGATTTTCATCAGTTTTTCACTTAAATTTGCCAGGAGAACTCGAATTTCTCCATAACCCAGCATTATTATCTCATGAGCCACCCAAGGCTCCACTCTGGACTTCTTCCTGGGGCTTGCAACCTCCCCATACAACAGCTCAAGTATCTCTAATGTCAACCCTGTGTTGACTATCATCTGCAATCCTGGCGGTGTGGTCCTCTCATTCTTGATCCTCAGTGGAATTCCCCAGTTCTCTAGTATTTCCTCTGGCATTTGCGTCACTTTCTACCAACTAATTGGTACCAAATTGGGACAATGCCATCATTGTATATTAGATTGATGAAGTTGTTTCTCCAATTTAGTGGAGCTTCACCATCCTTCTGATATATCAATGATAACGTCTGACCCAATATGGTCAACGCATTATTTTCAAAGTTACATTTAACTCCATATTTTTGTAAAAACTCCGTTCCAATCAGAATGTCATGTTTTTGTTGGCCAAAACTATTGCTGGCGCAGATACCACTAATGACCCTAATCATAATGGCAATGTGCATTACGCTCCACAGGTGATGGAGGTGTTTGGCTAAGCTGTCCCATATTCCTTCTTATGTTCCAAGTCCGGCGAGATCTTCATCCTCTTTACCACCTTAGTCAAGACAATATTGATGGGTGCTCCACTATCAACAATCGCCCTCACCTGCACTCAGTTCAATTGTATGTCCATATATGTACACTCAGGGTATTGCAATATAGTGTTTGCTGAGTGAATAGCAGCGTTTATTAGCTGAATCTAGGGTGTGAACAATTTGCACCGATAAATTAGGAAATGATTCCTTTATCACGCTGAGGAGATTAACAAATTAACCTCATTTAATTGGACTTCAGATAATTTTATCAGGATCCTTGGCAGTTTGAATCTTGCCCGCCAGTTTTTGGGCGTATGGCCGGGCAACTTCCTTGATTATCTCAGGGTCAATTCACTTCACCCCGGCTCTGGTCACAGCATTTACATCCAAATTGACCACTTGATACAGCTGATCCTGCTCATCATCTTTGAACAGATTGCTGATATCAATTTCTTTGGTTATAATGTTGGGAGAAACATGCTTCTCTGCAGCTCTAGACTGTTCCCCATCTAGGCTGTGGGACTTTTCCCAATTCCTTGGTGGCTGCTGACTCTTTTGCCTGGACCACGTTGATCTGATCCTTTGGCTTCTTACAGTGCATGGCGAAATGTCCTTTCCCACCACATTGGTAGCTGACCTTTTCCTTCATGTTCAACCATATGAATTTTTTGGGCTTATTTCCTGGCACAGTTTGATTGGTCATCTCTTTAGCTCCTTCTTTTCCCTTTTGGGATTCTGATTGCATATTGGATTTTATTTGAAGTTTCTATTTGGGGCATCAAGTGTCGCTCCCAAAATCTTCGAATTATCTACCATTTATGAGGTAGTTATTTCCATCGTTAACACAGAAGACATCATGTGATGCAAATCATGATAGGGTCAAAGGGCTGCTTGCAAGGCGATTCTGGAATAAAAGTCGTCCAATACTTTCGCTCTGACCAGGATCTGCAACTCTTGGTAAAACTGATCTGTGAAGCTAGCTAGAGACTCATCTTTATGGAACTAGATTCCCATAGATTCCTGTTTGCGCTTTGACATGTACGTTGTAATCCTGAACTCCTTCATGATGGCCGCCTTTACCTCAGCATACGACCAGCTGTTCCCCTCCAGTTAATAAAACACTAAGTTCTGAAAGTCAGTGTCTAGGCAAAAAATGACCATCAACGTCTTTTGATGATCCCTGTAGCCATACATGTTCATGTTGAACAGTCAGAAAAATGCTGGGGCATTATCCCAATGGAAAGTTGGCAATTTCAGCTTTGCCTTAAATACCTCTGAGTTATTTCTGGCCGATTCTCTCATTTCAGCCACTCAACTAACTTGAGGAGTGACTTCAGGCATCATCTCCAAAATGGCAGCAAAACTAGGCGGCATGTTCCTTGGGGTATTCAACTTCCCAAGTATTGTTTGAGGACTTCTTTCTTTGGCATCGCTTGCCATATCAGGCTCACAAGCACATTTGTGAGCTTTAAGATCCTCCACTTGTTTGATTAATCGCTCTATATCCACGCCAAAATTTCTCAAACAAATGTGATCCACTTCTCGCTCTGTTTTCAGGTATAAGACTTCTTGAACAAGGTCCCCTTCTTTCTTCTTCAACAAAGCTACTTTCCCAAGTAACTCATTCCTGAAACTTGCAACATTATCTATCCCTTCCTCCACCTTGGCGACTCATTCTTCCGAGGCTGCGAACTCCTGATGGTCTGCTGAGTTTAGGGCGTTAAGGTTTACAGTGGCTAACTTGGTCCACAGTTGCGTAACTTGTCTTTATATGACATTATTATAAGTTCTTCAACTCAGCTACCCCTGTAGTGAGCACCAACTGTAAAGATTTACTTAGTTGAGTTTTTATCAGCAACAACCCTAGTAATCTTTTTACCGCACAGGTTCAGTTTCCTCATGCACTTCATCCACATTGTATAATATAATAAATTATTGATTGATAATAGTATGATGACTATTATCCGTAATTGAGTATGAATTCTTATATCTCAGCCCAACGCATGGCCAGTATTTCTGATTAAATACTTGTGATGTTGTAATTGTAGAGATTTGTTCCCTTGTTCTGTTCAACCCAATCTTTGCTGAGATTCCCTGGTGACAGTCTCTTTGGTCCAACACACATCCAGCAGCAATCCCCAATTGTGTCTCCTTCTTCTTTAGATCAAACTCAGATCTTTGCCTTTTTCTCTAACAGTCTTCCAATTATCATACACAGCAATAATATTCTTGAGAAGAATAGCACAATGGAAAGCTGATGATAGTTTACTCCTTAAACTATATACCAGATGAACAACTTAGAAATATATATCTATAATATGATCTAATTATCTGTTGTACTATCTGTTTTTTATTATAGTGAATCCAAGAAATTTATAGTGGGGATTCGGTCGTCTAAACTTTGGTTGACACCTCTTTAATGAAATGTCAGCCGTTGCCATTGAATCACCCATCCTTGTCTCAGCAGCGATGGTCTTCCCCATCCTGGCTAGGATTCTGTCATTGGATATCCTTGAGACCTAAACGGAAAGAGTCAGAAAACGTGTCCCTAACGTTTTCTTAATCCAAGTGAGCCAACAATATTTGGCTAGCGACCTGCTTAGTTAATGGGACTTATTACCCATTAAGGCAGGTCGCACACCAACTGATTAATTTCTAGTTGCAGGCGGCATCACTCGCTTCACAACTTGCTATTCAGAAACAATCAGTTGGTGATGAAACCCAACTGATCTCAGTTGGTACACCTGATAGTTAATCACTATTAGATGCCCCTATTTCGTTGACAACTCCACCTGATGAGATCTTAAGTATTCATCTGGATTGATCCCCCAACGGATATGACCAGGTGAATATCTAAAATCCCATGAACGTAGTTACTCCAAAACTCGGGCCAACTGATTTCCAATTCACTTCGCCTTAAGAAATTTTCCCTAGCAATTCCTGGTAATCTAGCAGGCTGAAAATGGGAAAAAAGACCAACAAATGCTAACAGAAATCCTGGAAAATTGAGGAATTACGTTGAGGATTGAGAGTTTGAGAACCATATGTTGGGAAGTTGATATGACTGGACGATACGCTATCCATGCCAGTAGGATTAGAGGGGGAATCAAGATGAGTCTTAAGATTTATGTAAAAGGTATATGTTTTATTATTGAGCATAATGACAATTTCCCCGTGAATCGAGGGGAATTATGGCAAGATTTAATATAAATGAGAGCTTCCAATAATGGAAAGACGAATAGAAGACTACTAAGCTGAGGATGCATCCATCTTGGGGAACTGAGATACAAAGAGTCACATGGAGGATTGAGGAAGAGGTTTTTTCCGGTGGTTAAGTGATTGCAGATAAGTCAGCGATTTGTGTTAAATAATATAGGTTGAAAAGGGGCAATAGCTCCTTATATAGTTTTAAATTTTAGTAAAATTGTCAATCTTCATATTTTCCAATTTGGTTGTTCAGTGGCTAATACCCTGTTCAAACTGACTTGGCAGAATCAAGCCTATACTCCAATAATTAACAGTGGTGTTCACTACAGGGGGCCACTGGCCAAATGTAGTTTTTTGATGCTAGGATACAATGATGAGCCCTCATTCATTCTAACAAAATTTGATCGGATTCCACACGCATTATGCTTAAGAAGCACATGAGGCACCTAACAATAGCTGGTATTATTTACTGTAACCAAGCTGGGGATGATGAAGTTATGATCAATATGCAATTAGAAAAATGCCCTGAGCTGATGACTAACCAACAAGGATGCTCCACAAATGTGACTCCTCAGAAGCTGTGGGATATTATGGAGTGGCTGTTGCATGGATATCGACTATATGAAAATGGGGGTGGGGTTTAAGCCCTGAGTTTTTTTATAACCAAAGAGACCAAGAAAATTGCTACAGCCTGTATGTTTCTTATCTGGACATGACTACAATGGGGTTGACTCGCCACCTTGGTACCCACAGAGTCGAGGAGTATCTAGTCACTTATGTGCAACTGTTGATTCGCCAGTTACTGCATGTGCTGGTTTGCCACAATATAGAAATTGGAGATCTATTACAGTTCTCTCGAGATCAGCAAAATGATACTTGCCTCCTGCTTGACCACCTCGATCACTTGTTTTCAGAGGTACAAGGGGTGCTGGTACAGATGGACCATCATGTTGGGGACACCTGCCATCAACTGGACATTTTGGTACCACGTTTAATTTTAGAATTACCTCAGGTAATAGGAGAGCTGTTGGATCGACATTGCCTATTGGCGAAGTGGATTCAGGACATAACAACGTTGGGGAGTAATACTGAGCACTTTATGATGGATCTAGCCAAATGGGCAGAAGCTCTCAAAGCCATTATTGCTTGGCTTAAGAAAAATATGACACTGATGGAACAGCAAGTGTCGGATCAAGTTAGCTCCTTATCAGATTTATTAACCCAACTTCATATCAAATGGAGTAACCAGCGAACAATAGGTAACGAGCTTATCCTTTGGTAAATGTCCCCCAAATATCTCCAGCTAATCCGTCGGGTTACACAACTGGTAGTTGTTAGCCAGGCTGAGCGCAGTTGAACCTTCCCTCTTCTGATCAGTAAGACAAGAGAGTATGTGGACATGCAAGGGTGCCTTGATACCCTTTAATGGGCCAACGAGGAGTTGATACAGGAACAAGCCTCCCTCCTTAACTAAATAAATGATGCTAATCAATAAGAGGATAATGCTAGCTGGCAGAACGCACACATGCAAAACATAATCAAAGATGTCCTCACACAACTACAAGACGTGGAGCAGAAACTGAACGTTGAGCGAGAAATCTGTCAGTAGTTGCAACATCAGTATGAAACACTGCAACAGGAATTCAGGATGGACGGTGTAGATACTATTTGGTTAAAGCGGAGCAGTTGATCAATGACCATTTTGCAGATCATGCCGGAGCTGGGCGAATTGGTGCAGTTAGTGGTGATTCAGGGGAAGAATGCTATGGATCAGCAAACAAATATCCCTCAGGCGTTAAAATAGACCCCCTCGCGTGACACTACTTCTTCAGAGTCCTTTTTGACGGATTTGAGTCCATCCATCTGGCCGTATGATAATGCACAAGGGTGTGGTTCTCATAGTTGCTCTGAGACCAATTCGCCTGCTCCTTGTGCAGGAACCTGGAGCAAGGCGAAGTTGTTCAAATTGAAAAATTACCTCCTTTCAGTTGTGATGGGAATCTACACGGTTACTTTAAGTTATAAATTCGCCATGGAAGGGTCTTCTGATTGACAGAAAGCAAAACTGTTTCTGACCGCTCTTGATGTGGAAAGTGCTGATCAAGTTACCTGCCATCTTCTAAATAGTTCTGTATCCTACAAAGAAGTTAAAGCTATTGTTCTCCAGCTGTTTGGGGGTGCTACCAAGATGGCCCAATGGAAAGCTGACTTTATGACTAAACAGTTTCACTAAAACAACCCCTGTTAGAATTCACTGAATGTTTCTCAGTGGAAGCAATGTACTACTTTGAGCTAACATTTTAACTACTGAGGATGTCAGTATAGTGATGACAGTGGCCATCAAACCATATTGGGAACTATATAACGCTATGTCTCACATTTTAAATGGAAATGCCAGACTTATCCAAATTGTGAGCATGTTACAATGACTCTCCACCACAATCAGCATTCCTAACGTAGCCCAAAAAACCTCTGCTGTATCCGCTCCAAACTCTTCAGGATATGGGCTGCAGCGACTGGGTTATCAGACTCTGGAACGTATTTGTCCCTTATATGAATCAGTGGACCCCTTTCAGCCTATGTACGCTTCGCCAGTTTGTCCACGACCCTGGAACCATGCTGTCAACTTCCAAACTGGCCCTTCTGTCACAAGCGATATATGCATACTTTTTATGAATACTTGCCTCTGGTGCGGACAAAGAGGGCATTATGCAAGTAATTGCCCTAGCAACCCACAAGTGTATGCAATGCCAACTGAGAAAGTCAAGCAGGGAAAAGCTCGAGTGGAGTAGAGATGGGACACTCTACCTCCGCTAAGTCCAATTAACTTGTCCCTAACAATTCCCAAACGTTTTTAGGGGTAGGATTCAAACCTTAATCGGATGATTTGTTATACCAACAGCTTCCATCAGATACCCTCTGCTTCCACTTCTGAAAGTAAAAAAACATACCCCCAAGCCCCGAGTTCTGCCAGGACATGCAAAAGACATATGCGTGGCAGATCCTGGGACAGGCCAGCACCAGCAACGCGGATCCCTTGATGGACGTCACCTCTTTAGTAGGGGTTAACATAGCCATTCCAGTGGAAAAAATTGTTAGTGAGTATCCTCAGGTTGGCAATGGCATTTCCTCCTTTTTGAGTAACACAAAGCCCTTGGACATAAATGTAATAAACACTGATGGTTCTTCTTACTTGGAATGCACTTACTGCAACATTTTTGTTCAAAACACAAAAATCTGCGCTATCATAGACACAGGAGCCCCTGTGAACATAGTCTATATCCAGATGGAGGCTAAACTTCTGTTGAAAATGGGATGGACCATCAAGTAGTATATGGGACTGCGGGGACACATAGCACTTTGTCTGGAAGAGCATATAGCATGTTGCCCTTACAATTTGGGTCAGTCCAGAATTCCGCTCCAGTGGTGGTTTTGCCAAATAACAACTACGACATGTTAATCAGCGTAGAATTTATGAGGAAATTTGGTGTTGTGATATTTATGGCGGAGGAAACTCTGAAAATTTTAGGACAACAGGTCCCCGTTTATTTTACCTCTAGTAGGTTTTCCCAACAGATCCATTCCGCTCTAGTAAAATCAATTGAGTGTAAAGCAATGGAGTGATCCTGTTCATTATCAATGACTGAAGTGGCAAACCAGGGCCTTCTTCAACCATATTTATGAATAAAAAGGGATCCCGCTTTGGGCAGCGAGCACTTTGAGCCTACCATCTGGACACCAGTGCATAGTAGGGACTGAGCTTGAAATCAAAGTCCCTAAGGGGCTTTAGGGAAAAATTTTGGCGCCTCACCACCACTTGCAGCTTGAACCACACGTGGCTCCAGGGTTACTGCTAACTGGTAATGTGGAGGTGAAAGTGCTGCTAGCAAAATTGAGGAAGGAGATAATAATGATCCAGTGGCACCAAGTGGTGGTTTACCTACACTTAGTTTTTATAGAGGAAGTTCGCCATATTCATGATTTTGGCTCATGGGGGATCTCAGACTACCAGTAAGCTCATCGTTTGGCATATTGACCATGGTTCCATGGGAAGCGCTTATGGGATTGTCAGTGGAACAGCAAGATAAGGCTATGGCATTATTTGCAAAGTATCGAGATATTTTTGCACATGACAATCATGATTTGGGGTGCTCTCAAGGGGTGGTACCTCGGATAGATACAGGGGATCACTCTCCCATTTGATCGTGACCTATTAAATGATTAAAAGTGGTGGAAGAAGTTGTTTCCGATGAGGTGGATAAACTTATCGTGCAAGGGATGCTAGAGCCATCAAACAGCCCATGGGCATCACCTGTGCTCATTTTTAAATAAAGATGGCTCAAATCGAGTGGTTATTGACTATCACAAACTCTTTAATATAACAAAGAAGGATCCCTACCCTCTTCCACAGAATGAAGACGCGTTAGAATGATTGGGTGGGGCGAATTATTTTTCACCATGGATCTGATCTGGGGGTACTGGCAGATCAAATTGCCATCAGTGGAATGGGAGAAAGGCGTGATCATCACTTTGAGAGGGTCATTCCAGCCTACTCAAATGCCACAAGGGTTGTGCAATGCCCCAGCTACATTCCAGCATGCCATGGTTACGTTTTAGGTGTTTTAAAGCTGTCCTTTGTCTTAGTTTACCTTGACAACATCAATGTGTTCTCGTGGACGTTTACAGAGCATCTTGCACACTTGGAACAAGTATTTCAGCGCCTTGCTGCTAATATCAAAATTTAGCATCATAATTGCCATTTCTTTAAAGAACAATTAGAATACCTCAGGTTCGTTGTGGATTCCAATGAGATTAAACTGCAGCTTGCTAAAGTGGAAGTGATAAGCAAGATGACTTGCTCAGGTAATAAGCGGGACATTCTAGTGTTTCTAGGGATGGTCAGGTATTACCGACAGTTCATTCCCAATTTCAGTTGCACCAGGGCCCCACTGTTCAAGTTGCTAAAGAAAAATGCTCCTTTTGATTAGTTGGAATGATGCTAGAACGCTTTTGGTGTGTTGCGAACCGCGTTAGCAAGTGCACCATTTTGCAATATCCCAAATTTGACAAACAGTTCATTGTGCAAATGGATGCATCCCTCGCCACTAAAGGGCAGTCTTATCCCAGAAGGACGATGATGGTGTGGAGCATCCTGTCGCATTCTGTAGTCAAAGCTTGAACTGTCACAAACGAAACTACACCATAACCAAGTGGGAGAGTTTAGCGGTGATCTACGCTTACAAACAGTTTCTGGTATATTTACATGGGGTAAGATTCCAGGTAGTGACGGATCACGCTTCCTTGCACTGGCTACAGAATCTGCATGAACTGGAAGGACAGCTCGCACATTGGGCTCTGAAGCTCCAAGTGTATGATTTCGAGATTATACACCACCCAGGAGCAAAACATCAAAATGCGGATTACCTTTCTTGTCTGCCAACAGTCACTCTCATGGTGGATTTAGCTGACATAATGTATGAGAAGATGGTGGCGAATAATTACCAGGGTGAGCCGCCGCAGGTGATCAAGGTATTAGATGGACTCAGGGAGAATAATTTCCTACATGGGGAAGGACTATATAAGCAGATTGGTGACTTGACGCTTAGTTTCCCTAAACCTTCAGCTAGACCCGCGATTATTATGGATGCTCATCGGGATGTAGGTTATGGAAAATTGCAGAAAACTCTGGAGTTTTTGCGACCCTGATACTACTGGGAGAGCATGCATTATGACGTATTGGAAACAGTTAGTTGTTGCCATCAGTGTCAAGTGGAAAAGCCTTTCCACAAGAAGACCACATACCAGATGGTAAAACCCCATTTCGCCTGGCACACCATTTCCATTGATGTAGTAGGACCTCTACTGACTAGCGCCAATTGATCCAAGTATATAATTGTTGCCATCGATCATTTGACCTGATGGGTGGAGGCCAGGCCATCAACAACTTGGGCGCAGTTACCACTGCCAAGTTTATTATGGAGTGTGTTATAAAGTGACACGGCTTCCCGCAGTTCATTCTAATGGACAACGGAACCAATTTCACTTTGCACATCCTACCAAAGTTGAACAAGTTGATAGCAGTCCAGGGGGTTTTGACCACCCCTATTATCTAAATCAAATGAAATGGTGGAGCGGGTCAACAGAACCCTAGTAACATAATCCATAAATTGGTAAAGGATTGACCCTCAAAATGGAGTGCCCTTCTGCCTACAGCTGCATTTGCGTATAATATCAGCTAAAGTTCATCCACTGGTGAGAGTCCATTTCAACTGTTGTATGATTGACATCCAGCGCTTCCCGCCTTGTTTTATTTGTGTTTAGATGACACTGGTGGCGAGGACCCTCAGCGATATATGAAGACTCTGATGGATACATCAATCAAGTTGTAATTGGAAGCCTACTCAACCAGTTTGGCCGAGAAGAATTGCAATCAGGCAGCTGATCATAAGAGATGGAGTGGACTTCCGCTGATCTCTGTAGGGGACCATGTTTTGTTCCACGACCAGCACGGATTTGGGTGGAAAAACAAGCTCTCCAACATCTTGGCTAGGCCATTTGAGATAATAGAGAAGGCTGGCATGGATGTCTACACTATCAAGGAACCTGCGGGGGGATTGGATTATCAACTGAGTTTATGCAAAGTTCCTCTGAGCATATAAACAGTAAGAGCCTATCATCGAGTCAAAGGGGTGGTAATGTTAAGAAGTTAATTTAACTGGGAAATAAACTATCAATACTGGTGGATCAGAGGGGGAATCAAGATGAGTCTTGAGATCTTTTGGAAAAGTTATATGAATTATAATTGATTAGAGTGACAATCATTTGGCAAATCAAGGGGAATTATGCCAAGATTTGATATAAATGAGATCTTCTAAGAATGGAAAGACGAATAGAAGACTACTAAGCTGAGGATGCATCCAGCTTGGGGGAACTGAGATATAAAGAGTCGCATGGAGGATTGAGGAAGAGGTCTTTTCTGGTGAAAAACTGATTGCAGATAAGCCTGCAATTTTTATTAAATAATAAAAGTCAAAATAAGGGGCGATAGCTCCATATATATAGTTTATTAAGGTTTAGTAAAATTGGCGATCTTCATATTGTCTGATTTGGATGCTCAGTGGCTAATACCCTGTGCAAAATGACTCGTCAGAATTGAGCCTATATGCCAAGAATTTACGCCATACTTCCAGGATCACAGATAATAGTCAACACGGGGTTGGTGTTGGAGATACCTGAGCTTCTGTATGGAGAATCCAGAAGCCCCTGGAAGAAGTCCAGAGTAGAGACTTCGGTAGCTCCCAGAATTTTTATGCCAGGCTATGGAGAAATTTGAGTTCTCCTGGCGAATTTGAGTGAAAAACTAATGAATATTGAGAATAATCAGATCATCACATTTGTTCATCAATACCAATGGCTGAATTGAGGAATTTTCACGTTTTTAGGACCCTTGATGAAATAGGATTACCAGCAGGGGTAACTGAGAGTATCAATCTATTAGTTGATTGAGAGAAACTCGCTGATCTGACGGACATACAGAAGGAGGAGGTGCTTGATTTATTTAACAAGTATCAGAAAATATTTACCCAGGATGGCCACAATTTGGGATGTGTGAGAGATATGATCCAAAAAGGTCAATACTGGGGAAAATTTGCCAATCGAAATGAGACCAATTTGACAGTCAAATGTGGCAAAAGTGATAATGGAGGAAGAAATCAGCAAACTAGTGAAGCATGGGCTTCAAGTTCTGTCATCAAGTCCCTTGGCGAGCCCTATCCTTATTGTGAAGAAGATGGACGACTCTGATCAAGCGGTGATTGATTATCAGAAGCTGACAAGATTGTAAAGAAGGATTTGTACCCACTACCAAGGATTGATGATGCACTAGATCAATTAGGAAAAATGAAATATTTCTCCGTGGTGGATCTAATATTGGGATACTGGCAAATCAGTTTGACAAGAGTAGACCAAAAGATGTAAGGAGAGTGCATATAACTCTCCTGTTTCCAGCATGGTAGTGCACAGTGCACAAGGCTAACGCCATGGAACTTTTCGTTAGTACAAAAGTTATTAAAGCCCATCAGAAAGTGCTTGTGCTATAATAACTTAGGTTGAGTATGGTTATCATTAGAGGGATTAACCAAAATGGATTTATGCGGTGCTCAGAGTGGTAGTGTATAGGCGTCCTAGATTGGAGGGAACCTGGGTGGCCCAATGGTGCACGGGCAGAAAGAGTTAAAGTAGTTAAAATTAATTGGCTAATGTTGTGTGAGACCTCCTCAAAGAGGTCCTCACAAAGATTGTCTAAGATAATATATTTTAAAAAATTTATACTAGTAAATAGTTTATTATGAGGGAATTCAATCAATTGAGAGAGTGGTCTCAAAAATGGGATTTAATTTAATTTGGGTAAATAATAAATTGAGGGAAGCAGGTCTAAAATTTTAAATCTTTCTTTCACTTCAGTACCCAAATTGAAGCCAAATTCAGATTTTAAAATATACAAAAAAACAACCACTTGATCGAGCTAAAACTTACTGATGTTGATGCAATCAACACCTGTTGCCCCAGCTTAAGGTGGTGGTGCGCCGCCATCTGACATCTTTCGGCTGCCGCTGAAGCGCGCCTGGGTGGCTCTTATAGACCTCCCAATGATACCAGGCGTTATGTCCCCCTTGGGATTTGGCCCACCACCTCGCAAGCTCTCAGGCAGCGCTCCAGAGCCCTTTGGTGCTCTCACAGACCAATTTGCATTTTGGCCTCCAGGTGAATATGGGAATCTTTTCCCATATGCAAGCATGGCCATCATCAAGATGGTCATGGCAGTTTTCAAACCTGCCAGCTTTATTGACTTCCACCCCTTTAAGGGGTACTTTGACCTTGGCTTCTGCTCAGAAGCTGATACAGTGGCAGCAGCCAAGCTGCAATTGATTTATAAGAAAATTCCGCTCCCCACCATTTGCACCCAGCTCCCAGATGAGGCCACTTTGGTGATCCAGTTCGCCAGGTTGCCCTCCTTCATTTCCCCAAACGCCTCCACCATGAGCTCACAGAGGGTTTGGCCATTTTTGATGCATACCCCGTGTTGCAATTTGTGGTGCCCCATGGGGCGGATTGTCTGACAGGCCCTCACGCCTTCACAACAATCTGCACTTTTATCATGACACCCACCTTGCAATTCCCCCCGCACTGTGATCAGATCCGCTTCTAATCACCCATTCTGGGCGCACGTTGAAAACAGCTGCACCATTTTGCCCCTAGTTCTTCGAGCTTGACCACTCAAAGCACAAGTGCCCCACAGCTGCCACTTCCACTGTGTCTGCTGCTCAGGGCTGGGCGCCACCTCGGTGGTTGCCTCACCACAATTTTTTGAATGGTGCTCAATCCTCTCACCCCCAACGTTGGGGAATTCTGGCTCTGCTTCCAAAGTGGCGACCAATCAAAAATCATGCAAATTTAAAATTTTGAAATTTGAACGGATTATGGAATCCTGAGTTGATGACTGAACCAGTTTCAGCTGAGCTTCCATGGTTGACATCATGTGGCCAATCAGCACCAGCCACAGCCCCAATTCCTGAGGCTGGCCCAGCGCTGGCTGAATTTAATTCATTTGAGGCTCTCAAATGGATTGAGGTGGATTGACAGCTGTGCCACATGAAACCCAATTTTGCTTTGAAGGAGTTCTTTGTTGACCCTCCCAAATCATGTTCCTGCCACTTCCATCCAAAAAACGGTTTTCCTGCTTATAAAAATATTAACGATATAGAAGTTGTGGCTGAAGCTTCCCCAGCCAACACCATCCTCTGCCAGCAACTCCATGGGGACTGGAGCCCCTTGTTGAGGGTATTCCTATCCCCAATTTTCCTCATGGTTTTGAGGAAGATGCGATGTACAAAATTGAGGAGCTGCTTTTGGTGCAAGCCATGCTTGCATCAATGCAGTAAAAACTTCTCTTTTTGGCCCCAATTATCACCAAACCCAACAGCACATCAAGTCATTTACTTGTGTGCCAGCTCTCATAGTTTTGCTGAGCATCACCTGCTCAATATGTTGAGGTGATGGACACCGCCAGCCTCATTAATGAAGAAAACCCCTAACTATATCTCCTTATGCCCCATGTCACTGATGCTCCCACCCAATGCTGTCCACCATGGTTTGCCAGCTAAAGTGGGCGCCGGACAAAAGTTTCCTCAAAGCTTCCTCGCCATCTGATATGGCTTCCACGGCTGAAGACCTAGGGGCTATAATAGGAATTTTTCTAATCTATGTTAATCCCTTTGTTTGGCCCATTTGCAAATAAAGATGCGTGGCGGCTCCCCCTTTTGGGTTGGGCACCACTATTACTAATTAAAGAGGTAAGCAGGTCTAAGCTGAGGTGCACTAATAGGCGCATGCTTCCATTGGGCAATAAAATGTACTTGGTAGTCAACCGAACTTGAGTTATTGATCATAGGAGAGGCTGACTCAAGCTTATTATTATAAAAACTGAACATGTTTTAAGACCTCATTCACTGAGAAACTAAAGTAAACCATTTTCATTTTTTGCAACCTTGGTTTGTTTTAACGCCCCTGCTGTTACACAGGGCTAAAATTCTCTTGCATCCCTAGTAACAACCTAGGTGTACCTAGCCTTCACCCAGCACTGATCCAAGGTATGCTTGAGGTTAGGGAGGCCAGCCAACTTCACCTTCTTGGCCTTCTGACATGCAGCTTTGTCCCTTGTATTTGTCCCCATGATTATTAAATTTTCCAGCCATGACATTACCCTCTCCTCCTTTTGAGGCTCCACCCCCTCCAGGGGCTTGTTCTAAGGAAAAGTTTTGTGGACTGGGTCCAACTTCATAGCGGCAATGATTTGCTTTAACTGAGATCTGGCGGCCTGTGGAAAACGCTTGTGGAAAACGTTGATCAGTTCTTGGGCATGTGTGCAGTTGCGCACTGGTACCCAGCTGTTTTCCACTGCATCAAATCCCTTCCAGGATACCAGGTACTCAAGTCTTCATTTTACATGACAGGAGGCTACTATTTCCTCCACTCCCCACTCTGGTGCCCCATCCACAAGATAAGCCTCGGGAGTCTCTGGAGGGGGTCCCTCAAACAACATTAATTTGCTCTTGTGAAAGACAATAAAGATCTAAAATGAAGAGGTAAGATCTAACTGGTATGAGGCGTGGCCCACCTTTCTAACAATGCGGTAAGGGCTTATCCTCTTTTGTTCCAGCTTTTTGCATGGCTGCTTGATAGAAATGTTATGAGAATCAAGCATCATAAGATCTTCTTCTTTGTAAGCGTGACCCACTCGTTGCTTACCATCAGTTTTCTCCCTATATACTTGCATTGCCGCCTTTAAACTTGTAGAAACCCCTTGGTGTACTTTCTTGATAGTCTTAGCAAATCCCACCACTGCTTCAATATTAGATCCACAGCTGGCCTATGTTAAAGGCGGGGTTAAAACCATAGTTGACGAAAATGGGGAACAACTGATAGAAGCATGAAGAGTGTTTTTGTAGCTAAACTGAGCCATAGGAAGATGAGGAACCCAATCTGAATGATCCGTGGCAGTGTAACACCACAGAAAATGTTCTGAGCACTGGTTCGCTCGTTAAGTCTTCCCATCTGATTGGGGATGATATGAAGTTGAACGGCAAGGGCGAACCAGAGGAGTCTTACTTAACTCTTCCCAAAAGACAGAAGTAAACTGGGGTCCCTGATCAATAGTGATTTCTTGGGTGACCCCATGGAGCACAATTACACGTGTGACGAAAAGCCTAGCCATCTCAGCTGAAGTTATTGTTGTTTTGCAAGGAATAAGTGGGCGAACTTCGTAAAATGGTCCACCACTACCATGATGGCATCATATTTATCATAAATAGGTAATTCCTTAATGAAATCCTCTTACTGGGAAGTCCAGGGCCCTTCAGCTTTCTGGACAGGTACCAACAACCCCACTAAAAGTTGACGTTTTGGTGTCATTTGATTGCAGATCAGGCACTCTTTACAATACCATCCCACCTGAGTGGGTAAGCCTTTCCAATTGTATGTGCATAGAATAAACTCCAGTCTTTGCTTTCCCAGGATGACCAACGGTAATTCCGCCATGATGGTCCCAGATGATTTCCAGACGAAATGGTACAGCAGAACCCATAGACGCCCTTGAAACCACACCATCTCATCCTTTACATTATAATCCCTGGTTAGATCCTCTTGATTCAGCATGATTTTAGAAAGTACCATAGTATATTCAGCCAATAACAGCCGATAAAGGCTTACCTTCTGAACATACTGTATTACTCTACATTTTCAAAGGGTGAAAGCGCTGGCCTGTTGGCCGTGGAAGAGGGAAGTTGAGACACAACCTTACTTGACGCAACAATCTACTGGGTGTTATGAACCTCTACCTCCTTAAGATTAGGAGCTAATGCAGGATTGCAGCTCACAGCATCCGCCAACCCATTCTCCTTTCCTTAGTGAACTCATAAGAAAATGCAAATTAGGCAAGGGTCTCATGCCAGTGGGTCTTCCATTGAGTTCACACATGAGGTGAGTGGCAGTAAAACAAGGCACGGTGATTTGTACGCACATGGAAAAGTTGGGAAGAGCCATGCAGGTGATGAAGCCAATAAGTCAACGCCTCCACCTATGCTAATAACTCTTTGTTTTAAGCGGCGTAGTTTAACTCAGGCAGAGACATCTTCCTAGAAAAATATCCCACCGGATTTTCTATTCCATCTTCGCCCACTTGTAATAAGGCAGCCACTATGGTGAAGTTAGAGCATCAGTAGATACAATGAACTCAATATTGGATCGACATGGTGAAGAATGGAAGTGGATAACAAAGTACACTTTACTGCTTAGAAGGCATCCTCCAAAACTGGGGACCACTGAAGCACTTTTGCACCACTTGCCTTATATATAAGGGCGCCGCCACCTCAGAAAGATTTGGTGTGAACTTCTTGAGAAACGTACACGTCCCCTAAAAGCACCTCAATTCCTTGACTGAAAAGGGGTTTGGCGACTCATGAATCGCCTTCTACTTGCCTGGAGTTATCATGTGTCCTTGGTTAATCACAATGTTGCCCAAAAATGTGACCTGGGACTTGAAATATTTACACTTGCTGATCTTCAGCGTAAGACTGGCTGCATTTAACCTCTCCACCACTTGCCAAAGGTGTACTGCATGGGATCCATGATCAGTAGAAAACACCAGAATATCATCCATGTAGGAAACCGCACTTACCCCCTGCAGGTCCCCCAAAGCTGCATAAATATGGCGTTGAAAGATAGCAGGGGTTTTCTTAAGTCCAATAGGCATGACCCGAAATGAAAAATTCCTTTTCTGGTATGGAATGTGGTTAACCACTCCTGTTCCTTAATTAAATTAGATCTGATTAAATGCATTGAGACAATCCAGTTTGGAGAAGATCTTAGCCTTCTCCACATAGCGCGCAATCAGAGAATCCAAAGGGATATGTGGAGGTCTGGTACAGTAACATTGTTTAGGTTCCCATAATTTACTAAAGGGCATAAGGTTCCATTGGCTTTCTCCACGAAGAGGAGTGGGGAGCATACTGGAGAGTACGCTGAAAAATCGCGTCTTTGGCTAAATGCTTTTTAACCCACACATCTAATGCTGCTTCCTCCCATACAGTCAAAGGGTAAATTGGGGAAGATATACGCACCACATCAACTGTAAGCTTGAACTCGCAAGCAAACTTTGAATGAGAAGGTATTTTATTGCTGAAGCTGAATCAAATGAAGATTTAAGCCCCTACAAACAGGAAGATAAAGGTACCTCCAGTGAGGGCTTTAACAATGGAGTGAGACTGAGAGTGTGGATATTGGACCAGTGGGGCAAATCGCCCTGGAAGTTAGCCTCAGACAGAGGAACAATTAATGTATGACTATTATTTAATGTTAGGTATAGGGTATTGTCTCTCAAGTTGGTCCTGACGACAACTTACGCCATTTCCACTATTAAAGTGATGGTGTATAAAATGTTTTTGGTTTCTTAAAATGGTTCGTCAAAAGATAATTGCCCACTTGATAATCCACTAACCCTAGTACCTACAGGGTGGGAATACCTTGATAAGCCCCTCCCCTAACCATACCACCTGACAAGTAACTCAGCTCAAGGTAGTCGGATAGATCTTGGTCAATGAAATTCTCAGAGGCTCCAGTATCCACCCAGATAGTAGTGCTAACCTTACTTGAAGTAAGGTGAGAGGGTAGCAGTTGACAAAAAATAACCTGAAAGGTCTTTATTTATTGTAGAGAACGCCAATACTTCACCATCAAACTCTTCTTCAGGCTGGTACATACCCCCAGGGTACGCTTTTGCATCATAAATAGGAGAATGATAATTGGTTTCTCTTACTACTGAGGCCACATATTCCACCATATCTTCAGTAACTGCATAAACTTTTTTATAATTTTATTGTTACACTTTTTTCCACCACCTGGGATCCGTAGATCATGGTTGTGGTCAAGCGTGGGTTCTCTGAAGAGATCTGATACACTGGAATGGAAACATGTCTTCGCCATATGGATAGAGACATGGCTCAGTAGTATATGTGACAAAGTCATTATAAAATTCATTTTTAGATGTAAACGACCCAAACCCATTTTGGCAACAGGTTTTATGACGTTATCAGGGCAACACCACCAGGCCCTTCATTGTTTTTAATTTAATTTATTGCGGGGAAGGCCAACCATGGGAAGGACACTTCTGAATATGACTCAGACGAGACAAAACTTAGTACCAGGGGAGGCACCCCCAGAGACGCGATGCTATCTCTTGTTGCCAGCGGGAACGCCACTTATGGGGAGGGGAAGGGAACGTGTGAAGGGGCCGTAGCCACTACTGAGCACGTGTGGAGGAAGGGGTCTGATTTGATGAACCAGACTGGGAACCAGGAGGAGACCAGCTGTTGGCGACGCGGTGGGAGATATCCAAACATCCACGCTTGAAAGTGGTCCATCAGATGAGACCGGAATCTTTGGACAGCTTCAGGTAGGGTGGGGATGGAGCCAGCGATGGCATCCAAGACAATCGTGTGGATAGTCCACATGGCGATTGCAACCACCAGAGCACGGAGGGAGGGTGGGAGGGGGGAGGCCATTGATGAAGCAAACATATCTCTTGACAGACTGAAGGGATGCGTTTGATCCTGGCCTAGCAGACGTTGGACTTCGCGCCATATCACTTTAGAGGTAGGACACTTCTCCAGGCGGTGGAACAGCGTTACATACTGGCCACACACGACACAGGATGAGTGTAAAGCGTTAGAGCGCTCAGCTGTACGATACACCCGCCTCAGGCAGCGCCACATGGGAGCGGACTTGAGGCTGCAACAGAGGATGGTGTGCGTATTTCCAGATAGTCTTTTGGGTCTCAGTGGAATAAGGAATGTCCATCATGTCCAGGTAGTCCACCCTGGATAGGACTTGGGGTCGAATGGGGATCACGCCATCATGGATGGGTAGCCCCTGTACCTCTTGTGTGAACTGAGGAGATGGGCGGCCTCTTCAGGTTGTATGTCCACTAATACGAATTCTCCACTCTGCGCTTCACATGGAGAGTAGGATTCGTTTGTAGTGGGTTTTAGTCCCATGAGGACCTGTGGCCGATGTGTGTGATGCGAGGTATTTCATCAGGGAGTGTGAGTTTGATGGATTGTTGAGGCTCAAGGCTCGGGAGAAGTTGGAGCTGGCTGCGCGGGACCAGTGTTGGGATGGGAGTGTAGGAGCGGTGACGGCTGCGATCCAGGTGCCCAGGATCTTGGCAGCATGGGCTTTGAAGTCAAGCAGGCCTATGCCACCATGATGATGAGGGCCAAACATGACCTCTAGCCGTACTGGTGGAGGGCGGCCTGACCAAAGCCATCCTTGTAGCAAAGCATACAGGGATTTGAAGAAGCTTGGGGAGAAGGGGATGGCGTGGGCTCCGAACCAGACTTTGGATAGGAGCATAGAGTTGGCAAGAACAACCCTTCCAGTGAGGGTAGTAGGGTGGGCTCTGAGAGAGGCGATTCGCTTCGTCACGTTGTCCAGTATATGGCACTCCATTACTGCTGACGCGTATCCACCTGCCTCCATCCACACGCCCAGATGGCGTACCAGTCCTATGGTAGGATGTGGCACAAAGGGGAGCACCAGTGGAGCGGTGTGTGTTGAGTTAGTAAGGCATGGATGTGGGCGAGCAGATGGGCTGGGTTGGGAACTACTTGCTGGGGCCCAGCAGTTCTGAAACCGACCAAGGAGGATGATTTTGGTTTTGGAGGCGTTCAGTGCCGCGTTGCTTACCCCGGGAATATTCCTGGATGAGGGCTTTAAGCGCGCATGCATCTTTGTTATTAGACACCCCCACCACGCAATCATCTGCAAATGCCATCATCTTGACTGGGGTTTGGCCTGGCACATGGACCCCAGTGAGGTGGGCATTCACATTTTGCAGTAGTGGGTCAAGGCTGAAGTTTTATAAGAGTGGGCTGAGGGGGTCCCCTTGTCGCAGGCCCCTTTGAGGGAGGACTACTTCCGTTAGGAAGCCTGGGCCACGCACTGCCATTGTTGCAGACTCCGTGAGCAGCATCACCCAGTTTATGAAGTGGGGGGGTAGGCGAAATTGATGGAGGCAGGCCCTTAGGTATTCCCAGTTTACTCTATCATAGGCCTTTTGTTGGTCCAAGAATACAAGTGCCCCAGAGGCTGTGGACTGACACACATTAGCCACAGAGTGCACGTTATCCCAAATTGACCTTCTGAGGATGAAACCAAATTGTTCTGGGGAGATGGTGGCAGATGCTACAGTCCCCAAACGGTTAGCCATGATTTTGGTTAAAATTTTGGTGTCTGTGTTTGTTAGAGAAATGGGGCGCCAGTTGGCTAAGTCAAGCTTATCCCCTTTCTTGAAAATGTGACTGTAAAGGCCTCATGTCCTCCTGGTAGGAGGCGCGTTTCTAACAGGCTTTGGTTGAGTGAGGCTAGCAGCAGTGGGGATGAGTACTAGATGGTCCCAACCCAAGGGGGGGGGGGATTCATCGATGTCAGTGGGGATATATATTTAAAATATTTTTTGTAGAACTCATATGGAATGCCATCTGGGCCTGGCCATTTTTAGTTTGGCGCACCGTGAATGGCTGTCCATAATTCGTTTGGAGTAATTAAATTCATTATTTCCGGGTATCAGAAAATGGTGCAGATATGAGCTCAGTCAATAATCTGCCATTCTGGCTGGCTGGATTGGTTCGGCTTTGTATAACTTGGAGTAATATCGTTGCATTTCAATTGCCACTTTGGCCGGTGTGTCCACAATGGAATTATCCAATCTTTGCACCTGTGTGCAGACCACGCTCTGGCGTGGTGCAAAAAAATTTTTAAAGAAGTATGCGGTGCACTTGTCACCTTTAGTGATGCGTGTGGCCCTGTATTGGACACAAACCCAATGTTTGTGTTGCCTTTTGAGTGCGTTGAGGTGGGCAGCTGCCTCCGCCCACTTCCGGCCCCATGCAGGGCTATATCCTGGGGCTGGAATGTTGGACTCCAAGTGGGCCAATTCCACCAGCGCGTGCGAGATAACTGCCAATGTGGCTCGTGAGCGCCTGGAGGAGAGATGGTGATAGTGGCGGATGGTGTCTTCTTTGAAAGTTGCCCATGTGGAAATGGGGTCCGCACAAAACAGTGCAACAAACGATTTTGCCAAAGTTGCCTCTTCCACCCACATGGATAATCCTGGCGATGCGAGCTCAGGGGGCGGATTTTGCACCAATGTGGGGCCTTTGCAACTGTGATGGGTAAGTGGTATGTTTTTGAGACCAGTTGGTGGTCAGAGAATTCCATTTTCGTTGTTTTGAAGTGGGAGATGTTGGGTTGGAATTTCGCTGGCATTAGAATAAGGTCGATGTGGGTCATGGACCTTAATTGGCCATTGTGGACGTGAGGACGCATCATGTTTTTGAGCAGTGGGGCATGTCACGGCAGCACATCCATTAACCCAAGGGTGGCTTTTAGAACGCGTAGTTCTACGTGACCCTGTGGGGCGTGGGGTGATGGCAGCCACCGGTCCATTGGTGAGGTTAGCCAACAGTTCATGTCGCCAACTAGGAAAGAATTGGGGGGTAGCAGGAGGGATTTGACTGATAAGAAAAATTCCCAATGATTGTGTGCACTGTTTGGGGCATAAATATTGACTATTGTGTGCGCAACGTTGGCCCACGAGAAGGTGACAATGAGCACTCGGCCATTTAGGAATCTTTCTGAGGATGTGAATTTGAAAAAATTGTTTTTCTGAATTAGCACCCCACAGTGCTTCGACCAAAAGGATAGGGATGGTAGGAGCATTGTTTTCCAAGCTTCCTTGGAACCTCGTGGACAGTGGGACTCCTGGATGGCCAGGACATCCATGGGTAAATTGTTTTGTAAAAAACTCAGTTTCCTAGCCTGGGATGGGGAGGCCTTGAGTCTGGCGATATTCAGCATCCCTAGAGTGAAGGTTTCCCCATTGTACCTTAGGTGCGAGGGGTGGGCCCCCTGGCCCACCAGCCTCTTTCAGGTCCCCACAGGCCTTTCACAGCAGTGCAGGTGTTAGCAGCAATGCTATCAGGGTTTTTGTTAATTTTTGCGGAAAGAGTCGCAATGGCTTTGGCCTTCACTTTTTGTTTTCCCGACGTTGGACGAATTTTTTGCGGTGTGGATAAGTTCGGTGCACCATTGAGCGGGGCAAAAAAATTTTTTGGTTGGGATAGGTCCCAAGTCAGTTTTGACTGGAGCTTGGGTGCAGTGATTGGGTGAATTTGAATCTCCCATCAGATCCTCAGATTGAGTGGCCCACTCAGCATGGGCCTCCCAATCTGATTGGGTGATGGATTCCCAAGTTGCTTCCACCGCGAAGGTCTCCATGTCCTCCTAGCGTTGTGAGTGTGGGATGGTGGTGGTGGCCTTGGCCGCTTCCTTGGCCGCGGCCCTACAGGCCTGCTTGGCCTTCTTCCGCTCCTGTGGGGAGATGGGCTTTACCAATAGGTAGCAGCCTTGTGCTCCCCACGGGAAAGCCTCCTTGGTGCTTGTGGTTGGTTCATAGTGCGCCTCTCCGCTGGCCATGGCCGCTGAGGGGTGCTCTTGGAATGTGACACCCTCCTTGATGGGGCATGCATGCACCTTATGGCCAAACGCGTCACAGTGGGTGCAAATGGGGGGCTCACTGTCCACGGTTACCCAGAATGGGAGGGTGGTATGCCCTGTGATGTCAATAAAGGTGGAGTGCAGGATCTGGGTTAGGTCCTTTGCGATCTCCTCAGTTGGGGTCAGAACTGCGATTGCTTTGCCAGTGCACAGGTGTGGCATCAGCGTAAAACGTTGCATTTCAAAAGATTGTATTTCGCCATATATGGCGAGACCATCTTTCAGGTGTTGCTCAAAATGTCACGTTTTACCGTTTTAGGCAAAAAGTCAAACGTGAGGAAAATTTGGTTTGATTTTGTCCATCTGGTGCATTTAGTTTCAACGACCCGTTGCCCTTTGGGGAGGTTGACCACTATGTGCACCGCTGCAGCCTCGTCTGCTGCTATTTTGCTTTTAAAACCTAGGTCCAGCCAACCGCACAACATGGAGTGAGGTGCAACGTACACCGCAGTCAGGAAAATTTTGTGTACATCTTCACAAAATTTTTCCCATAAGGCCGTTTTTTGGATGTCCAGATACACACGGACTCTGAATTCCACCAATGAAAGTGTCTGGGAGTGTGGCGTGTTGATGTACTGGTTGCATCATGCTTGCCACGCAGTATCTCCAGGGAAATTGTGATCGCCAGTTTTTTTAGATTTTTTTCTATTTCGCCAGATTCTTTGGGGCATTTTTGAACGTTAGAGGCCGCGGGCCTTCCGCCTGCTCCTCTCTCTTGCCTTACTTGCCCATCTGCTCCCATACTTTGGCGCAGACTAATCCCCTCTATGTGATTATCAAACTAGATTTAGTCTTGAATTGAATGGGTTGCAAAAGTGTTTGCAACGAGAAAGAAAAGTACCAGGCCCTTCATTGTTGAACCCGCATGCACTTCCCAAATGTGGTGCTGAGGAAAGAATAGTTTTTCAATGGCAATTTTTCAAATTTGGCAGAAAGTTGGGGAATCACGACTTGAGAATTGTGAAGCAATCATATCCACCAAATATGGGCAAGAAGAGTGAGTACTTTCCAGTTGGAGGTAGTAAGAATAACGCCAGAATGCTCCAACCCTTGGCAAAATGCAAAAATCAGGAGTGATTCCCAATGTGGCCATGGCCACCAGCTGCACACACCGTGTGCACTTTGCAAAAGTCCCATACAGATAAATTTTGTGCACAAAAAGTAAAGGGTTGATCAACTAATGTAGGAGAGTGTCTATAACTCTCCTGTTCCCAGCGTGGTGGTGCACTGTGCACAGTGCCAGCGCTAGGGAACTAGTCATTAGTACTAAAGTTATTAAAGCCCATCAGAGAGTGCTTGTGCTATAATAACTTAGGTTGAGTATGGTTATCATTAGAATAACCAAAATTGAACCATGCGGTGCTCAGAGTGGTAGTGTATAGGCGCCCCAGGCTGGAGGAAACCTGGGAGGCCCAATGGTGCATGGGCAAAAAAGATTTACAGTAGTTAAAATTAATTGATTAATATTGTGTGAGACCTCCTCAGAGAGATCTGCACAGGTTAGTCTAAGATAACATATTTTTAGAAAAAGGTGTACTAGTGAAGGGGTCTATTATGAATGAAGTCAATTAACGAGAGAGATTAGTCCTAAAAAATGGGATCTAAGATAATTTGGGTAGACAATCAATTGAGGGAAGAAGGTCTAAGCTGAGGTGCACTAATAAACGCATACTTTTATTGGGCAACAAAATGTACTTGGTAATCAACTGAACTTGGGTTATTGATCATAGGAGAGGCTGACTCAAGCTGGAAAGTTTGAAAACTGAACAGGTTCCAAGGCCTCGTCCACTGAGAAACCAAAGCAAACCATTTTCACTTTTAAAGAAGGTGTGTTATAACGCCCCTGCTGTTAAACAGGGCATAAATTCTCTTGCATCCCTAGTAACAACCTAAGTGCACCTAGCCTTCACTCAGCGCTGATATAAGGTATGCTTGAAGTCAGGAGGCCAGACAAGTTCACCTTCTTGGCCTCCAGAAATGCAGCTTTGTCCCTTGTATTTGTCACCATGATTATGTCATTTTCCAGCCATGATAAGAGAAATGCGCAATTATCACCACACAGGGGCTTTAACGACTGATGAGGATGCCCCAGGGTCTGTGCAATGCACCTGCGATGTTCAGAGGGCCATGGACGCCATACTAAATGACTTGAAGATGTCATGCGTCCTGGTGTACTTGTATAATATAAACGTGTTCAGTAGGACGTTTACTGACCATTTGCACCACTTGGAGGAAGTGTTTAAGAGACTATCCACGGCCAAACTGAAGATTAAGCTGATGAAGTGCCACTTCTTCAAGAAAGAGTTAGAATATCTTGTATTTTGTAATCAACTCTAGTGGACTGCAGCTGAAAGCCCAGAAGATTAAAACCCTAGAGCAAATGGCTGTGCTGAAGATTTTTTGAGATATCCAAGTGTTCCTTGGAATTGTTGGATACTATAGAAGATTCATTTGAAGTTTTGCAAGAATCGCCAAGCCCCCATTTCATTTGTTGAAGAATCCAAAAAAGAATTCATTTGGAATGAAGAAGCCCATAATTCTTTGATGAGTTATGCCAGTACTTAATATATTCTCCAATGTTAATTCATCAAAATCTTTGAGAATTTATAATACAAATTAATGCTTTGTTGATGGTGATCGTCACCATATTAAGCCAAGTAAATGAACTTGGGGACAAAAATCTGGTGGAGTATGTGAGCTGGACACTCTCAGCCGCTGAGAGGAAATACACCGTAACTGATTATAAATGCCTTGCAGTCATTTACTCCTGTAAACAGTTTTGTGTATATCCATGGAATGCACTACAAAGTGATGATGGACCTCTTCTCATTGCGTTGGCTTCGCAATTTATGAGAAACAGAAGGATAACTGTCCCAATGGGCACTAAAGCTACAGGGTTATGATTATGAAATAATCCACAGAGCTGGAGCTTCTCATTAGAATGTGGATGTCTTATTGCGGTTACTAATGGTCCAGATGGTCTACCAGCAAACAGATGAGCTATTCCAGAGAATGGTTGACAAAGAAATCTGGAATGAGCCCTAAGAAATCCAAGGTGCACTTTAAAATGTGATGGAAAACACTGAGACCATGGTTGGAAATGTTTTAAAGAATATCAATGGGAAGTGATTACTATTCCTAATGCAGTCATAACGAGTGGCTATCATTTAAGCCACTCATAAGGTTGTCAGGCAAAGAGGCTTGATAAAAAACGACTGATCTTATTTGCCAGTACTACTGGGAGTCCATCAACTATGATGTCACGGACTATCTGGCTTGCTATGTGGAGTGTCAGTTGCACAAGCTGCATAATAATACGACTGGATAATGACTAGTTCACCCTGGATTTTCTTGGCATATGGTGTCCATTGATATGATGGGACCACTGACAATGAGCATAGGGGTAGTCAAGTACATCATAGTTGCAATTTACCATCTGACGAGATGGGTTAAGACAAAGGCCCTGACGAAAATAGACACTACCACCACTGCAAAGTTCAACCTAGATCAAGTAGTATACTTATATGGATGCCCGCAGGTCCTGATGAGCAACAATGGAATGAATTATACATCTCATGTGATCCCATGGGTAAATGAAATAATGAGGATCTGAGGAGCCGTGTCTGTACCTTACCAGCTGGAGAAAAATGGACAGGTAGAACGAGTCAATGGAATGCTGAATGCGATGCTGAGGAAGCTGGTTGCAGGGAGAACTTCCACGTGGAGAATGTATCTTAGTTCAGTGACGTTTGCCTACAATATCAGTCATCATACATGACAGGAAAATGCCAACCTAGTTGCTATATGGAAGGAAGGCCGCGTTGCTGCCAATTTTATATTTGATGGTGGAACCAACATTGGGGATGAGTGCCAATAAGTACCTGAACCAATTAAAAGTACCCTGATTGAAATGCATTTGTGAGCATTTGATATGACTTTGAAGAAAAGGATTCAAGAAAAAATGATGGATGATAAGAACTGACTAGCCTTATCAGAATACCAAAAAGGTGAAAGAGTTTCCTATTGCAATATGCATAATTTAAGGAGAAAGTAAAAGTTGGATGTGTTTTGGTCAGGTTTGTTTGAGATTATTACCATGTTATCGATGGACGCCTACTCCATCAAGAACCTCTTGGATGGAAGGATAGTAAATTGAGTTCATGCTAAATATTTAAAGCAATGGATCAATGAAAAAAGAGTTCCCAAAGGACTGCTGAACCATTAAGTTGATTATTCCTAATGAATTGGTTAAGTCCGAAAAATGACTGCTGAACCAAGCTAGATGGTTAAGTCTTAGAAAAGTAAGACATCTGAATCATAACAACTGGTAGGTTTAAGAATACCTAGGAACCAGTTTGCAGGTAAAAAATAAAAAGATGGACCGCTGAACCAAAAAAAGGTCAAGCCCATGGAAAAAAGAAGAAAAAATATAAAGATTGATAAAAATATGGAAAAAAAAAATAAAAAACATGAAAAAATATATATTTTCTATAATTTATTTTTTTATCCTCAACTCATTAATGATTCCACCTTTGTTGCCTCTTGGGGGAGAGAGGATGGATCACAGTAGGAGTAAACAACCCATCAAAGTCTGTGTAAATCAGATGCTAGCAAAGGGCTAGACCTGTTCATAACCAAGTTTGTTAAGTGGATGCTGATCCCTGTGAAAAAGCAGCAAGGGGAAGATAATTGAAAATGTCATAACATACCAAACATGGTACCCCAGAGTGGGGAGGGAAGCAAAAGAATAATAATAGGCAGTTAGAAAATAACCCCACACAATCCCAATATGGCATTAGAACTAGAAGATTGGTCTTGAGTACTTGCTGATGGGCTTCATCAAGAACACTATTCATATGGGCCAGCATCGAGAAAAGGATACTATGTGGTAGTTGCCAAATCATGCCCCCTATTAAAGCCATCATTAGAAGACACTGATGGGACACGCAAGAAACATGATAGTCATGCAAGGAGTAAATGGCATCCTACAGACAATGACTACAAGCTTCTCAGAAGCTGAAGCATAATGAGTGATGAAAGCCAGGAGAGGCTGAAAGTTTCATGGCCCAACTTTGAAGAACTTGGCTGGCAAAGCAAAGAGCATAGGCTGCAACATCTTGATCTAAAGTGTTTTCAAGATTGGAAGAGTTCAGAGCCATGTACAAAGCATAGGTTACATGGGCAATTACTTCTGTATATGGGGAATTCAAAATGTTCACTGTTTCTAATGGCTATTCAGTGGCCAAATCAGTCAGCTTGTAATACTGACTGAGTCAGAAGAGAAACTCTAGAAGCAAGTCTTATCTGACAAGGAATGAACAGTTGAGAGCGGAGGGTATTTTTATTACTATGAGGATGGCCGACCAGGGGACAGACACATCCGATATGTAGGAGCAGGGAAAGTGGAAAACAGAAATGGGAAGAGAGCGCAGAACAAAGAATCTCAAAAGATATGACTTGGCACACTTTGGTGTGGCTGGGGGGCCACGGGTGGTGGGTGGCTAGTCCTTGAGTGGCATGGCAACTCATGGGCTAGTAGGGTGTACCGCCTATAAAGACTGTGAGGTTTTCAATATCATAACAAAGGAACCAGATTGGAATCCAGGTGCCCATCCGTTTCTTCCATTTGTGTTGGAGTGAGCTGAACAGCCAGGCTTTAAAATGGTCAGCCAAATGGTTGTGGAACCTGATGATGGCTTGGTTGAGATTGTAAAAGATCCCGTTGAAGGCGTCAAGGGTAATTTTGTGAATGGACCATATTGCAATGCACATAATTAGAACCCTCAGTGTCTTGGGGATAGGTGAGGCCATGTTGAGTGCCATGATATCGCGGGATAGTCAGAACATGGTTGTAGGTGATTGTTGAAACAGGTGCATCACGTTGGCCCAGATATGCGCAGATGGCGGGCACTCTTCCAGGTGGTGTGCTAGTGTGTTGGGTCCTCCACAGATGGCGCATGTCTCGAACATTGAGAAAGTACAGTCAGCTGTTCTATATGTACGGCGCATGTATCGCCACATTGTGGAGCACACTTGTGGGGATAGGAGGGGGCAGGTGACGAGGTTCCACACCTGTTTTTGGGTGTTCAAGTTATATGGAACGTCTTGGTGGTCTAGGTAGTCAATCCTGGACAGAGGGAAGGGTGGTAATGGGGCAGGTACGTTAGACACCATTTGTCCTCTGTGGAGTTGCACAAATCCAGTCTGAGGGTGATTGTCTTCAGATTGCTGTGCATAGGAGAAGCTCCAATCCCCTTGTCTTAGGTTGTATAGGATGCGTTTGAAATACCGATTGGTGTTGTGTGGTCTGGTGGCGTTTGGGTGTGTTACAAGGTACTTCATCAGGGTCGCCGGGTTGGAGGGGGACCTCAGATGTAGTGCCCTTGCAAAATTGGCTTGGGCTGCCTTGGCCCAGTGGGGGGATGGTGGGTTGGGTGACGTCGTGGAGGCTATCCATGAGCCTAGGATTTGCGTAGCTATTTCCGTGAAGTTGAGCAGCCCCATCCCGCCTCTCTTCCGTGGGCCATACATGGTCTCCAGTATGACAGGTGCACGGTATCCAGACCATAGCCAGCTCTTCAGGAGCTTGTAGACTGCGTTGGTAAAATTGGTGGAGAAGGGGATCGCGTGGGCAGCAAAACATAACTTTGATAGGATCAGGAAGTTTGCTAAAACAACTCTTCCAGTTAGGCTGGCTTTACTCCTCCGCATACATGTCATTCTTTTTGTAAGTTGTCCAAAATGTTGGTTTCATGGTGTCAAGTGCATATCCACCGGTTTTGAGCCATATGCCCAGATGACGGACTGGGTTGGTGGCAGGGTGGTGTGCAAAGGGTAAACACAGTGGTTTTACTGGCTTGGATCGTTGTTGTGTGGTTGGATGTGTGGTTGGTTGGTTTGTGTGGTGGTGGGAAAGTGGGGCCCAGTTTGGACTGAATTTGCCCATAACAATTACCTCTGTTTTCTGTTTGTTCAGCATGGCGTTACTCACTGACTCATACTGATGAATAATGCTCTCAATCGCCCTGGCATCCCTATTGCTTGAGACTCCAACAACGCAGTCGTCAGCAAAGGCGAGCATTTTGGTTGGTGGTTGTCCCTCCAACCTGATTCCGGTGAGCTTTGAGCTTGCTATGCGGAGGAGGGGGTCAAGGATAAAATTGTATAGTAGGGGGCTAAGCGGGTCACCTTGTTTAAGGCCCCTTTGGGGGGTGATGGTGTCGGTTAGGAAACCTGGGCCTCTGATTGCAAACCTGGCTGAGCGCGTTAGGAGGAGCGCCCAGTTTATAAAGCGGGGTGGTAGGTTGAAAGCCTTCAGACATTGTTCTAGGTATCCCCAGTGTACTCGGTTGTATGCTTTCTTTTGGTCCAGGAAAGCAAGGGCACCTGTAGGATTAGCTTGGCAGATGTTGGCAATTGTGTGGATATTATCCCAAATTGAGCGATTTGGGATAAATCCAAATTGATGGGGAAAGGGTTGTCTGAGCAATGCAACCCAGAAGTTTGGCTAAAATTTTAGTTAGTATTTTAGTGTCAGTATTGGTGAGAGCAATTGGGCGCCAGTTGTTTAGATTTGCCTGGTCTCCTTTTTTAGTGTGACCACGTATGCGTCTTGGCCACCAGGTAGAAGGGATGTGTCTTCCAGGCACTTATTCATAGTTGCCAGTAGTATTGGTGCGATATGTTTAAAATATTTTTTGAAAAATTCATATGGAAGGCCATCAGGCCCAGGGCACTTGTTGCATGGGGTCAATCTTTTTATTAAACCGAGGTAAGCTGACCAGGGTACAGACATTACCAAATATATGTGAAACTAAGAGAATAACTAAGAAATATAAAAATTGGGCACCCCAGGGTACTCAAGTTACCCCTGTTGGCAGCGGGACTGCCAGGTATGGGGGTTGGTGCACTACTCCGAGGGGGTTTCCCCTGCTATGGAGCAGGTGTGAAGGAAAGGGTCTGTGTGGAGGAACCAGAGTGGGAACCATGATTCTATGAGCGCTTTTTGTCTTGGTTTCATATATCCATAGAGCCAGGCTTGGAAGTGCTCTAGTAAGTGGACATGGAATCTGTTAATAATCCCATGAATGGTTGAGACCGTGTCCTTGAATGCATTTAATGTAATTGTGTGTATTGTCCACATTGCAATGGGTATTATTAGGGAGCGGAGGGTAGATGGGATTGGTGACTCGATCTGGAGCGCGAAGATACTCTTTGATATCGAGAATTCCTGTTCGTTTTTTTCTTGAGCAGGCGTGCGACTTACTGCCATATAGCTTTGGTTGGGGGGCATGTTTCTAGGCGGTAATGTAGGGATCCCTCCCCTCCACATAATTCACATGTTTTGTGGAGGGAGTTGGAGCGGTCCGCCATCCTATAGGTCCTTCTCAAACAGCGCCAGGCGTTTGCTCTTATCCTCGATTGTAGGAGTGAGTGGTGTGTCATTTTCCACATTGCTTTCTGTGTGGTTAAATCATAGGGAATGTCCAGCATATCTAGGTATTCTATCCTAGCTATGCTTGAGTTGTTGCGAGCATATCCCTCTGGGGGTGGTTTTCTGGGTTTCTTAATTTGAATTGGGGGCTGGGTCGTCCCCTTCCCTGTATAGTACCCATGTTCTCTATGGTCCATCCCATACGGCGGATAGTTTGGAGGATATGTTTGAAATGAGGGGAGGTTCAATGTGGACCCGTTGCAGTAGGGTGCTTGGCAAGGTATGAAAGTAGTCTGGGTGGACTATGTGGGTTGGTTAATTTGAGCGCCTGTGCAAAGTTATTCCTTGCTGCTCTGGACCAATGTTTTTGCGGGAGGTCTGGAGCAAGGATTCCCTTTATCCAGGTACCTAGGATGTGATTTGCATGGCTCTCAAAATCTATTAGTCCCATGCCTCCGCTTGAGCGTGGGCCAAATAGTGTTTCCATCTGTATAGGAGGGTGAGAGCCAGGCCACAGCCAGCCCTGGATAAGCGCGCGAACTGAGGTTATAAAGGTAGGTGAGAAGGCTATCGCATGGGCCTGGTACCACAGTATTGGGAGGATGAGCGAGTTAGCAACTGTAACTCGTCCTGTTAGTCCTGGGGTTCTTCCCTTGAGGGAGGCAACGCTTTTGGATACCCGTTGTAACAGGTTGCTTTCCATTGTTTCATTAGCATATCCCCCTGATTCTAGCCAGATTCCAAGGTGTCTGACAGGAGTGGTGGGAGGTGATGCAAAGGGTAATATAATTGGGTTTTTTCTTCGAGTGTTGGTGTGAGGTTCTGATGTTGTGGCCCAATTGTTTGTGTATTTTACTAAGAGGATGATTTCTGTCTTCCTTTTGTTGAGCGATGCATTGCTCACCTTGGAGTATTACTCTAGAGTGTGTTCCTGCTGTCAGGCATCTTCTTTGTTTGCTATACCTGCTACGCAGTCATCTGCAAAGGTCAGTATCTTGAATGTTGGTTGTCCTTGTGCGGTTATCCCCATGAGACGTGAGTCAGTTACTTGGAGGAGTGGGTCAAAGCTGAAATTGTATAGCAGTGGGCTGGGAATCCCCTTGTTTGAGCCCTCTGTGTGGTTTAATCTTGTTTGTTAGGAATCCAGGGCCGCATACAGCCATGGTTGCAGATTCTGTTAGGAGCATCGCCCATTTTATGAATCTTGATGGGAGTTTAAAGGCATGTAGACATTCTTTTAGGTATGGCCAGCTAACACGATCATACGCCTTTTCCTGATCCAAGAAGACCAGGGCACCAGTTGCTTTGGATTGGCAAATGTTTGCAACAGGGTATATGTTATTCCATATTGAACGCCCAGGTATAAACCCAAACTGGTTGGGTGATAGGGGCGTCAGATGCAATTGCGCCTAATCTAGCTGCTAGAATTTTTGTGTCAGTGTTGGAGAGTGCAATTGGGCGCCAGTTGGCCAGGTCCAACTTGTCACCCTTTTTATACAAGGTCATAACGTAGGATTCATGGCCTCCTGGTAATAGGCGTGTTTCCAACAAACTCTGGTTCATTGACGCCAATAGGAGGGGGGCGATTTGTTAAAAATGATTTGTAAAATTCGTAGGGTATCCCATCAAACCCTGGGCATTTCCTACGTGGTGCACCGCGAATTGTTTCCCAAAGCTCCTCCCATGTGATAAGGGATAGTATATTGTAATTTGGTGGTGTACTTTGTATCTTGGCAGTTTGAATAGATTCTTTAATTTTTTGTGGATCTGTTAGCATATCGCGATATAATTCGGTGTAATAGTGGTGTACTTCCACCTTGACCTCCTCAGGGTCAGTTGCCACAGTGCCATTGGTCTTGCGGACCTGTGTACATGTGGGCTGGTTTCTGCAGGAGTGGAATTGGCGGAAAAAGTATGTTGAACAGGTTTCGCCATCCTTTATGAACTTACCTTTGTTCAATACTTTGATTCTGTGTTGGTGTTCAAAGATGAGATTGTTAAGTTGGGCTGAAATTTCTTCCCATTTGCGTCCCCAATTAGGGCTATAGCCAGATCTCAGAGTATTTATTTCCAGGTGGTCTAGTTCTGCCAAGGTACTCTTGATTGTGGCTGTGTCCGCGGTGTACTTGCGTGATGCAATATGTCAGGTTTTGTTGATTAAATCTTTTTTGAAATTTTCCCATGTTCCGATGGGATACAAAATGAATGGGGCTGTGAATTCTGGGTTTGTAGCCTTGTTTTCAACCCAGTCAGATATCTCAGGCAATCTTATATTTTCTGGGTGAAGCTTTCTCCAAGGCGACACCTGTGTGTGGGATTGGGTTGGCGCTAACTGCACCATAACTAATCGGTGATCAGAAAAATTGATCTTTATTGTTGTAAATTTGGAGATTCTTGAGTGGTGGGATTGTGGGATGAGGATGTGGTCAATACGACTCATTGATATGAGCAGTCCCTCACGTATGTTGGGTCTTTTCATATGGGGAAGGATTGGTGAATTGGGAGGAAGAGCATCCTGTAAGCCAAGAGATGCCTTCATTGTGCAATATTCAATGTGTCCAGGTGGGTATCCCCTGGGATTAGGCCATCGATCTGTATTGGGGTTATCCCAGCAGTTGAAATTGCCTAAAATGATGATATCTGGTGGAGGGGTGAGGGGTGAGGGTAGAAATTTTTTAAAAAAAATTTCTCTCAGTTGCAGTGCATGGTGCGTAGATACATGCTAACGAAATTATTTCATCTTGGCATGTGATTGTTGCTACCAGGACTCGACTGTGCAAGTGTGATGATGAATTTGTAATTTTAAATTTTTTGTTGTTTTGGACTATCACCCCACAGTGAGATGTCCTACTGATTGTGATGGTGTGACCCTGGTTGACCAGGATTCTTCTTCCCCTTGTAGGCAGTGGGTTTCTTGGATGGCCAAGATGTCTACAAAAGGTTTTTGCAGGAATTCCAGCTTTTTGGCTTGGGACGTATGAGCTCTGGCTCCCGCGATATTTAACGTCCCTATTGACACTGAGGTGCCCGTGGCGCCTCAGGAGCAGTTGGGAGGACCCTCTGGTCCTATCCCACCACAGCTCATTTTGGCCATGCTCCGCGTCTGTACTCCAACTCTTTCACTGCCATTGTTGGTTCCCTTGATCTGACCCAATGATTCAAGGGAATTGCGGTTTTTTGCATTTGCATCACTTTTCCTGCACAGGTCTCATGTTGATTTGATGCGGGTTGTTGATTGGATTTTATATTTTTGAGGTTCAACTTTGTTGCATTGTGCACCGCATTTTCACCAAAATTGCGGTTGCATTGTTCTTCAGTATGTGCATGACTGATGACGCTTTGTGGCTCAGTCTGGTTACTGTGAAAATTTTCGAACTGGGAATATTGTTCTGATTGGTTGGTTCAGTGAATTTCTGAAATATCATCCTGAATTTTTCCGTGGTTAATGGCGGATTCCGTGTGTGCTGCTGCTTCAGCCGCTGCTCTCTTGCGGGCTTTTTGTGCTGCTTTACGCTGTTTACTTGTAACTGGGTCCACAATGGAGTATAGTCCATCTTCACTCCAGCGGAATGGGTGGTGGCCATCAGTCATTTTGGCGAAGTTTTCATTATCTTTGTCCATAGCTTCTTCACAAAAATCAATTTCCATTAAGCCCTCTTTTACAGGGCTTGCATGTTCCTTGTGGCCCAGTGAGCCACAGTGGTTGCAAATGGGTGGTGCGCGTTCCAGTGTAACTTGGAATGCAGCCAACTGGCCCCCATCTGCAAAGTAAAATTCTGCTGCGCGGGGAATTCTGGATAAATCCTCTTCCACTTCTGGGAAGGGGTTGATTACAGTGATAGCTTTGCCTGTGCACAGGTCAGGCATTAAGCGAAATCGGTGTAATTCAAGTTGTTGGATTTCTCCATAGGCCACAAGACCTTTGCAGAGCTCCTCCTCGATTACCTTACAAGGAAGGTTGGTGGGTAGCGAGTCAAAAGAGATGAACTAAGTTTATGCTTTGTTCCATCTGGTGCGCGCAGTGCGCACAATTTTTGCCCTCAGGGAGGGCAATTTCCACGCAGATTTATGCTGCGGCATCAGCTTCATCAGCTGTTTCAAAACCAATATCAATCCAGCCGTGGCCCATGTTGTTGGTGGCTACATACACCGCGTGAGGGAAAAGTGAGGGCTGTGCCTCACATGTTTTCTCCCACAGGGTTGGTGACTCATCCCCAAGGAAGAGTCTGATCCTGTGTTCCACCTTTGACAAAGGTTGGTTGAATTGAATGTACATGTATTGCGTGTGCTTTACAGTAAATACCCTAAACCCAGATGATGTCTGAGTTTGCGATTTCTTTGCAGATTGGGTTCCTGGTCCCCCTCCAGGGCGTTTCTTGCCATTAGTTGCACCATTAAGTGCACCGCTTGCCGCGACGCTCGCTCATGTTGTATTATTTTTGTTATTAAAGTTGCCCATCTTTCCTGTGTGTGATTATCCAAATTTGCTGTTCAAATCAAATTGTAGTAACTAAAGTGATTGTTATGAGAAAGAAAAGCTGCATGGGGTCAATCTTATTATCTCCCATAGTTCATCTTTATTTATGGGTGCTGCAAGGTCTGGTTGGCCAGCTATAGTATCAATATTAGCAGATGATTAAAAAATTTCAATTTCGCTAGGTGACGCGAAATCCGCGGTGTACAGGTCAGTGTAAAATTGGTGTAATTCAGCTGATATTTCCAATGGTGTAGATGCCATTGTGTCATCTGCTCAGTGGACCTGTGTGCAGGTCGCCGATGTTGAAATTGGTTTAAAATAGCAGAAAAATTGGGCCATGTGAGTTTCTCTGGATAAAATGTATTTTGATTTATAGCATGCTTCAGTGCAATGCTGGTGTTTCCTAAAGAGGAAGTTTACCTGTGTCAATAGCTGGAACCACAGGCGGCCCCATTGGGGGGTGTATCCCTTGTGTGTTTGTCTTTCTTGCTGTGTTGTTAGCACCATCTCGATCCAAAGTTTAAGCTCCAGAAGGTGGATGGTGCTTTGGTGAACTCTGTGCCAGGTTGGTGGTTTTTCATATTTTTCCGAGGATGATATCACTATTGAGACCATTTGATGGTCGGAGAAAGGGATAATTGTTGTTGTAAAGTTTGATACTTGGTGCCAGAAGTCTACAGGGGTGAGCTCAGGTCAATCTGGGTCATTGAGACCAGCTGGTTATTGTTGTGGTGGGGCCTCATCATGTTGGCCAGGGTGGGGGCTTGTTTGGGAATGGTGTCACATAGGCCCAATGTTGCCTTTAGTATGCATAGTTCTGTGTGGCCATGGGGTATAGCCCTAGACTTGGGCCAGCAGTCAGTATTGGTGTTAAGCCAGCAGTTGAAATCTCCTGCAAAAAATGTTGCCTTAGAGAAATGGATTGAGAGGATATTGGAAAAGAATTTTTGGTGGTCATTTGGATCATTTGGGGCATACATGCACGCCACAGCAAAATTCTCTCCATTCCACTCGAAGTTTGCTAGGAGCAGCCATCCCTCCAGGTGGGAGGATGTGCTTTGGATTTTACTGGAGGGTTATAGTTTATTTGAATTACCATCCCACAATGGTGTGTCCAAAAGGATTTTGCCGGAAGGAGCATGGTTGACCATAACTCCTCCCCCAGTGGACAGTGGGGTTCTTGGATAGCTAAGATGTTTATGGGGATATTGAGCAGGAAAGCAATTTTTTTGGCCTTGGACGTGGGGGCCTTGGCTCCCGCGATGTTGAGCGTCCCTATGTTGATTGCAGTAGTCCACACATCAGGAACGCTGGGGTGACCCACTGAGGTCACCCAGTTTCTTATTGCGAGTCATACTGAGAGTATGGGGTCAACTAGCCAGATTTGTTCCAGTGTGTTGGTCAGCGGCCTTGGTGCTGGCATTATTCGGTTTCTTCTGGCTTGGATTACTCCGTGGATTTTGGGTCTGGCGTGAGTTGGCTTTTGCCTCATTAAAAAAAATTTTTTTCCATTTGCCTGTGGGTTTGATGAGCAGAAACTAGGAGTTGGGATGGTTGGGTCTTGTGCATAGGTGTTGTCACATTGTGATTGGCTGAAGTGGTCTTCCATATCATCGCCTATCACATGTGATTGGCTGGGAGGATCCCCAGTGGTGCAAAGTGGATCTGCTCCTGCTTGGTTGGAGGTGTTTGATTGGTTGTGTCCAAAAATTTCATCATTTTGGTTGTGTTGGGGTTTTATGTGGAGGATCTGATTGGTTATTCCGCTGTGCTGCCATGGCATCCGCCTGAATTTGTTCCATGGAAATTGTGGTGTGAGTTTGGGTCTCGGCAGAAATCGCGGCCTGCTTGCGGGCAGTCTGTGCACAACGGCGGTCCTTGTGTGAGACAGGCTCAACCAAAGCAATATCAGCTCTTTCACCCCAATAGAAGGCAAAAGTGGAGTCCTTAATTTTGCTGAAAGTTGGGCTTGTTTCATCCATATTGTCCTCACAAAATTCCGGTGCTTCAATCCTGCACTTGACAGGGCATGCATGGTCTTTGTGGCCTATTGCTGAGCAGAATTCGCAGATAGTTGGGGTGTGTTCTGGTGTGATGTGGAAGGGGCGAGATATGCTGCCATTGGGGAGGTTGATGGACACTGTGCGGGGAATGAGGGTGATATCCTCTGCCACGTCCTGATCTGGTTCAATAATGGCTATTGCCTTTCCTGTGCACAGGTGGGGCAGGAGGAAGAATTTTTCAAATTCAAACTGTTTGATAACTCCATAACCTTCAAGGCCCCTGCGGAGTTCATCTGAGAGGATATTATGGTGCACAGTGCTCAGGAGTTGGTCAAATATGATGAATAGGTCGTTTGCCTCATTCCATCATGTGCGCACTATGCGGATGGTGCGGTCTTCATTGTTGATTTTTATGGAGACTTTAATTTTTGCTGCATCCACTGCTTCTTCCGTGGACATGAACCCGACGTCCTCCCATCCTCTGTGTAGATTTTTGTAATTTACTGAGATGGTGTTTGGGAAATTTGTGGAGAAGGCCTCCCCATTTTTTCCCATAATTCAAGGGAAGTATCGCTGACCATAATTCTAAAGCTGTGCTCAAGGGAGGACAAGGGTTGGGAGTGTTCAATTTTGGTATATGCGCCCATTTTTTGCAGGAATTGCAAAACTCCAGGTGCAGTGCTGTACTCACCCTTTTTGAAGGGAGGGTGTGTCAACATTTTGCCGGGGCATTTTTCCCCAGCAGGTTGGGAGGTCTTTGGGCCTTTCGTGCTGGCCACTTTTGCCCAACTTGTATTGTTGCAGACAAATTTGCTCATATTCCAGGTTGATTGTCAATCTCAGAGAAATTATGTAGAATCATGTTACTAAAAGTGATAACGGGAAAGAAAAGCTCTTGAGAGTGGAGGTTATAGCTTCAGGAGGTTTGACAATGATGGTAGGAGAATCTGCAAACGGGGCGAAATCCAGGAGAATTGAAAAATCTAAATTAGGAATTGAAGACAGAGGAAGGATTGGTCGCAAGTTGTTTTAGAAAAATGCTAACCTGGTTTTGTTGGGGTTAGTTACTGTTTTCAGTAATTCCATGGAAGGACTGGCCATGGGTACTTGACTGGGAGTATGAGTCCTGGAAGGACCATAGAAGAGGTTCCATCATGCAGATTGACTCATCAGCTGGAAGAGCTGAGTCTTTATCAGACATACTATTAAACAGTTGTTGGTACTTTTTTTATTTAGCCAAGGCAAGCTGACCAGGGGACAGGCATTACTGAAAGAAA